>JAUMHN010279292.1:0-19017 GCA_032360265.1 Heliamphora ciliata
GGCCGATCACCTTGGGAAGAGTGCCAAAAAGTGACTTTTTGCTTTCTTTTTAGCTTAAAATGATGAGAAAGATATTAAATTAAGCATTATGATGACCCAATACTTATTAAATAAGTAATATATATAATAATATAGTGTTATAGACTAACAAAAGAAAATAAATCATTATTGAAGTTCATACACAACAAAATAAGTCAAAAAGTCATATATTGCAAAAATAGCTTAATTTGACTTAAAAGAGTATATCTATTTAATAAATTACTATAAAAACTATGATAATTCATGAAAATACTATATTTATTATAAACATACTAAAATAATAGGTCTCAATAGAAAAAGACACCAAAAAGATACATCAAATTAACTTTTAAAGCATTTATTTGCACAAAAGGGCACGCAAACCAATGTAAAATCCCTTGATTGATGTAGGGTCAGGTTTTTGTCCCCCAAACAGCCCCTAGCTATATTTATCTTCCCCATGTCTGAATTTTATCCCACAAAAGTTGAATTAATTCAAATCATTTCACATCTCATTAATTAAAATGAAGAAAAAGTCTTTTTTTTGGGTACCTTATGTCCCTCTCTTGTCCCCTAGACTTGCCTATATAAACCAAGCCAAACACCCTCTTCTTCCCTTCATATTTTCGTGCAAGTGAGGGAGAGAAACCAGATCTCTTTGCTCTTGAGTGTTAAGGTGAGTTTGAGGGAGAAAAATGAAGAAAAAGGAAGGAATCAAGGAGGTGAGTTTTTCTAAAACTAAGTCCTTCTATGCCACCATCCCTTCAGCTCTCAAACAAGTAACTAAAACTTCTAAGCCTTGTGTCTAATATCTCTCAAAATATCCCCCAACACATCCCTTCAAACACTTTAAAAATCAAGAACTAAAATCAAACCGAAAAGGCGTCGTAGTTCGAAATTTGGGGCTGTTATATTTATGAGTGATATGATATATTGTTGTATGTTGTTATCTTTGAGTTTGATGACTTCTAAGTGTGTTGGAGCCTTGATATTAATCTCGAAAACACAAGCATGCAAAGAAATGGAACAAAAAGTTGACATGACATAAGTAGAAGACTAGGACCCTAAGAGACTTCATTTTTGAGAACATAGATGTTTCTGCCCTGAACTTTGGAATGCCATAACTCAATGTAGAAAATTGATCTAAGCATGTTCTTTATGTCCAGATTTATATTTTTTTGTTATCTTTCATCCAAAGTTGGTTTCAACTCAGTTTCATAAGTAGAACTCATGATATTGTACATTTACCAAAGTGTGTCATTTTCTGACCAGTCAACACTACTGACTTAGAAACCCTAGTCTAAAGTGAGATCAAAACTTTGGTCAAAACATGAAAGTTGTATAAAACATGTGTATCTATCTACCCACTAGAAATGATCACAAAATATGGAGTTTGGGTAGGTTAAAACCCCTTCGAAAGTCTCTATTGAGTTTCAGCCCACAAGGTGCACTTCTGTCATATATTTTTGTGTAGCCCAAAACCCCTATTTCTAGTGACCTATTCCAAAATTGCTCTACATAAACATTGTAGCTAACGTATTGAAATACTTTCTTCCCAAAAATCAGACCTTAATGTCTCGGGATGAAACCCCAAAACCATTTCAAACCCTCTGTCCAAAACTAGATCTGCAGAGTTTTGGCGGCTGACAGAACCTATTTTTGAAAATGGCCAAAACATCTAACAGGTTCCAAATAACTACTCTTAGCTCTAAACATGAAATTTGTAGGGAACTTGTTGAACTAGAACATAATAAAAAATGTGCTCATTTGGACTTGATATGATACCCCAAACCCAAGACCAACAGAAGCATATTTTTTGTGAAATCTCGAGAAAAGAGTTGAACCATTTTTGCTTAGGATGTTTTGTTCACCCTTTTGCCTTAGGTTTTGGCATTGGTGTTAAACATGCGAGTTGTAAAATTTTTTTTAATCTAAATTGTGTTTAAAGATTATAACTTGATTCCAAGTTCAGATACCCCAAAACCTTGTCGGCCCTTTTAATTTAATACTTGATTTTTGTTGCTAAACGTGATTTGAGTACCCTTTGCTATTAGACCCGCGTTTTATATGATGATTGATTTGAATTAGTTACTTAGTATTTTTAAGTGAATGTATGATGATTTAGAACTCATGCTATCATGTTGAATTACATCTTGAGAATTGTAGCTTGTACTTCACATACTTGTACTTTATGCTTTACACGTTATACCATAAATCTTGCCATGCTATTGATGGTTGTATTTGAGATCTATACCATACATCATTGACATTGTCACCTACATCCTGGTATATTGGAGTCCATCTGTGCAAACTGTTGTTGGGATGGGCTGCATTGAGATTGTCGTTCTTGATTCTAAGTCTAGGGCGTCCCGGGTGTTTAAAATGGTTTATGGAGATTGTTAGGCACCATGGGATCATCGCTAGTACTTTGGTTTGGATGTCTCTTTGATTCTGTCGCTCTTGAGTTATGATACGGGCAAATTGGGTAATTTTGGAGAGAGCTCAATTATGACAGACATAAACCCCATTGCCACAATGTTTCAATGGTAAATTCGGAGAGAGCATAATTTGGCGGACCTAATCCCACTTCAGTGGTAATTTTGAAGAGAGCTCAATTATAGCGGTCCTAAATCCCTCATCTTGGTACTTTGTATAATATGAAATGTCTCTTGAATTCTCCTGATTATCTCTTAGACTTTGGGTTGATACCGGCGAAGGCATCACGAGTCTTAAGGTGGGACAAACCGCTTGTGATGAATTCCCCTTGTGCACCCTGGGTGCGTCCCTAGTGTTACAGATTTGGTTTATTGAATATTGTTGGCCTGGAATATGGCGTGGACCCCACGTTGTTGCCATTGAGTAAAACAGCTGTGGCATGAAGCCAGGCGATGCGATTACTATTCGCAATGAGGCGCAATGATGGCTTTGGTGATCAAATATCCATAAAAGTCTACTCTGATGATTCTCGGTGTGGAATTCCTGTTATAATCTGGGTGCATGTTGGGTTGGGCATCTGTATTACATACACAGCATCTCATATGCACATGTTTATTGACTTATCTACTATCCTATCATAATTTTTTCTGTCTCCTTAACCATAAATAGTACTGGATGTTATATGATGTGTTGCGGTAAATTTAGTGCCGTGAGATTAGTTAGAAGGTTAGAGTATTTTTCTTCTGGGGCTTGGCTCATGGCATTCATGCCACAGGTGAGGAGGAGTTCTTGGAGGAAGTCATCCTTGATGGAGAAGAAGAATTTGAAGAACAGGATGAGTTCCAAGAGCACGTAGATCCCGCTAATGCATTATGAGGAGTCGAGACTTCTACTTTTGTTCTTATATTCAGTTCTCACGTGCTTAGTGTAATTTTTAAAATTTCTTGATAAAATTGTAATAGTTAAGTACTTTGTATGGGTCAAAACTCTTTTAAGATGTAATAACTAACATATGTAAATATGAATGAATGGCTAGAATATCTCTTTATTTATATTTATGTATGTCCCGACGTGTCTAGAGGACGGGGTGTCCCAAGATGTTACTCTCAAATTAATTTCGGTTTCTAATTTAATAAATGATAAATATTCTATTTATTTTAATGACTCTGTGGTTATTAAAAAAAATTAACGTTTTATTTATTCTGGTACATTGGTGGATAACCTGTATGTTATATCTCCTATCTCTTCTACACTACAACTAACTAAATTGAATAATACATCTAATTTACCATATAAGAGAAATGTTTCTTCTTTAACGAACCAAATATTTCTTTGTCACTTACGCATGGGTGCTATTAATCTAAAAAGGATAAATAGACTGGTAGAAGATGGACCTTTGAGTTCATTGGAAGTGAAGGCACTTCTAGTTTGTGAGTCCTGCTTAGCGGGAAAGATGACCAAGAGGCTCTTTTCAGCCAAATGCTATAGAGTTAAAGAACCGTTGAAACTAGTACACTCTGATGTGTGTGGTCATATGACTATCCGCGTTAGAGGCAATTTTGAGTACTTCGTCAATTTCATTGACGAATACTCAAGGTATGGATATATTTACCTGATGCACCGTAAGTCTAATTGCTTTGAAAAATTTAAAGAATTTAAGGTAGAGGCAGAGAAGCATCTGGATAAAAATATCAAATCACTACGATCCGACTAAGGTGGGGAGTACATCTTTGGATAGTTTAAGGACTAACTTATCGTCAGAGCAGATTATATCCCAGTTGACTACACCCGACACTTCGTAACAAAATGGTGTAGCAGAAAAAAGAAATCAGACTTTTATGAAAATGGTAAGGTCAATAATGAGTTATTTAGAATTACCCGATTCGTTTTAGGGACTTGCATTAGAGACAACGATTTATATTCTGAACTTGGTAGCTTCTAAGTCAGCACCTTTTACTCTCACAGAATTGTGGACCGGACGTGCCTAGTCTGAGACATATTTAGATTTGGGGTTGTCCAGCACATGTGCTGAAAGGAAACGCAGATAAGTGAGAACCGAGAACAGAGGTCTATTTCTTTATCGGGTATCCCAAGGGAACGAATGGTGATTTATTTTATAATCCTAAGGATCAAATGGTCATTGTTAGCACCAATTCCCAATTCTTAGAAGAGAATTATATTATGGACCACAGGCCCAAAAGTAAAATTTTTTGGGAAGAATTGAGAGGAAATACCTGTAGAACAAAAGGAGAACCACAAGTCATTGATATCCTATTGCCTTGTCGTAATAGGAGGATTATTGAGACAGGTGTAGATCCTGATCAGGTTACTACCATTAACATGCCTGACAAGCATGTGGATAATGGTGCACAAGGTTCAGATTTTGCACAGCGTGTTACTGCTAGTACACAGATGCAGGTAGTGCCTCATCGTAGTTGGAGGGTTATTTATCAACCCGATCGTTATATGTTCTTGGGAGATCTTTTAACAGGATTCTGATAGAACTGGATACCGAACCACGTAATTACAACGAAGCACTCCGAGATAAAGATGCAGATCTTTGGTAAAAGGCTGTGAATTCAGAGATAAAATTTATGTATTCCAATTAGGTTTGGGAACTTGTAGAACCACCTGAAGGGTTAAAACCCATCGTATGTAAGTGGATCTACAAGAGGAAGAGAGGAGCAGACGGGAAGATTGAAACCTTCAAAGTTAGGCTTTTTGCAAAAGGGTTCACTTAGAAAGAAGGGATCGATTATGAGGAAACCTTTTCACCGATAGACATGCTCAAGTCTTTCTGGATTCTCTTATCCATTGCAGCTCATTTCGATTATGAAATTTAGCAAATGGATGTCAAGATAACTATCTTTAATGCAAGTCTTAACGAATGTATCTATATGATACAACCAGATGGTTTCATAGCAAAGGGCCAGTAGAACATGTTGTGCAAGCTTAAAAGATCCATTTATGGACTTAAGTAGGCATCGAGGTCTTAGAATACTCGGTTTGATCAAGCCATAAAGTCTTATGATTTTGATCAAAGTCCAGATGAGTCTTGTGTGTACAAGAAGCGTGACAGAAGCATGGTGTCTTTCAAGTACTTTATGTAGATGATATCTTGTTCATTGAAAACAATGTGGGGGCGTTATCTTCGGTAAAAGTAGGGTTATCTTGGCAGTTCGATATGAAAGACATGGGAGAAGCCAGTCACATCCTTGGGATCAAGCTTTTACGAGATCGAAAACAAAGGATGTTGGGCTTATCATAAGCAAAATATATCGATGATATCCTTGCTCGTTTTAGCATGCAAGATTCCAAGAAAGGGGTTCTCCTTTTCGGGCTTGGAATCATTCTATCTAAGGATAAGTGCCCTAAGACACCTAACGAGATAGAGAAGATGAAGGCGATTCTTATGCTTCGGCAGTAGAAAGCCTCATGTATGCTATGTTTTACACTAGACTCGACATCTGCTTTGCCATTGACATGGTTAGCAGATATTAGTCTAACCTAGGGCAAGAACATTGGATTACGATAAAGAATATAATCAAGTAGCTGAAAAGGACTAAGAATTATATGCTGGTTTACCAGGCAGATAGTATAGTACATTTGGAGTACACAAACTCAGACTTCTAGTCAGAGAAAGATTCCCGTAAGTTTACCTCAAGATATGTGTTTACCATGGGAGATAGAGCTATAAGTTGGAGGAGTATCAAGCAGTCCTTCATTGCTGATTCCACTATGGAGGCCGAGTATGTGGCAGTTTCTGAAGCAGTAAAGGATGCTGCCTGGTTTAGGAACTTCCTGTTAGATCTAGATGTGGTGCCTTTAGTTCAGTTGGCTATTAGACTTTATTATGACAATAACGGAGTGGTTGCAAACTTGAAGGAGCCAAGAATCCACAAGAAAGGAAAGCACATTGAGCGTAAATATTACCTGATACGAGAAATTGTATAGAGGGGTGATGTTGTTGTGACCAATATTGCATCAGGAGGACAACCTTATAGATCCTTTTACAAAGAGCCTAACGGCTAAGACTTTCGATAGTCATATAGAGGGTATAGGAGTCAAATGTATGGCAGTATGATTTTGAATATAAGTGGGAGATCGTTAGGGTTGTATACTAAAAATTATAGATTTTATTTAGTTTTAGTATTTAATTTTATTTTAATAAAATTATTTTTCCATTTTATAAGAATCTTAATGAGGAATCAATGTAATATTATTTCTTTAATGTTATGCATGATTGTCCTTTATTTTGTATAGTATTGAATCTGGTGTGTAGAGTGCGGCTTGTACACAGAAGACCAGATTTTAGGTTCTTGCAGAATATAAGTTTTTTTTCATAGTTTAGATGGAATTGGTAAAACCATCAGTACGACTGTAGCACAGAGTTTTAGTAGGCCTGTCTTGGTTACGGACAACAGATAATAGTGTCATCTATTGTTCCGACTCGCTGTGCTAGTCCACTTTGTGTGTATTGAACAAGACCACATTGGAGTAATTAATTTTATACTAACTATATAAATTAATTTACACCCCATTATTATTATGAGTGCTTATACTCTTAATTCCAAAATAATTATTAATTGGGTATATTTAATATTCGTTGTTTTGATTCATTAGAGGGTGCGATCTTTTATGGGTCAATAGTCCCGGTGAGTTGGATAGCGGTATTAATTATATGGTGAATATTAATTATTGATGGAATCCATGTCTCGATTGTTTAGGATTGACAATACCACCTTAAGGAAGCTTGTAAGTTTTGACTAGTCCAACTCCTGCAGGTAGATGTAATTATTCCGCAGTCAAACAAGTTAAGAGAAATGGCTTAAGAAATTTTAAAGCTACCAATTAAATTTAATTGGAAGGTATCGAAAATCTTAACGTGGAGAGATGAGTTAAGTATTTAATAACAGGAGCTCAATGGAAATTGGTCTTGAGATTATGGCTACGAGTGCAGTTACAGTTCTTTTGTGGTATGAACTATAATTTAGTGTTTTATAAAAATTACAGAAATCGTTGCAAGGTTTTCATAATTACAGAAACCGCTGAGAGGTTTGCATATTTTTAGAAACCACTGGAAGGATATTTGGGTACACTAGAAATCTATGTCATAATTACTCCATAGGTCCCTACTGTTGCCTATAAATATGTGGGTAGGCTGAACCAATTTATTAGTTATCTTTCAAGACTAAGGTTGTCCAGGTTATGTCGGTACCAGTTCTCGAAGGATCGTAGCCCACACTACGTTCGGGAATAGCATTGGGAATACAGTAGAAGGTCTGTTCGGAGCTTCAACTCGGAAAATAAAAGTTCGTAGTTGAAGAAACGACCCAAAAGGTATTCATCTAAATTAATTGTGGTGGCACAGGTTTTATTTTAATCGTTCAACATCTAAATGTTTTATCTGGAGCCTGTTTCGGTAATTCCCCGTTCAGTTTTTATTTTTCAAAAAATTATTTACAAATCAATGATCTTGGTAGTTTGCCTCCAATAGAACCATGGTCTGCATCAGAATCTGAGGACTCAGACCCAGAAGAGTTACCAGTAGAGGAGCAGGACCCCCATAGACACTATGCCCTTAGCATGGTTATTCCCCGAGGACTGGCAGGTTAACGAGGAAGAAGAGGTGGAAGAAGCAAATGAGGACGACAATGACAAGGAAGAAGGGGAAATCGCTATCCTTTATGACCCGCTAGAGGCACCCCCACTAGAGTCCAAAGAAGGTAAAGCTGTCAATGTCGCTACTTTCTTTAGTCACCAGGACTACTGCAGAGTCTATCACATGGGAGAATGGGTGTGCACTAGAGTCAGTCTAGAGAGGATGTGCACCTAGAGAGAACCTGAGGCCTTTCCCCGCTTTATGGGACAAGTACAAGTGATCGAGAGATGCAGCGAAATGGCTTACCGCATAGACGTACCCCATGGATTTAAGGCCTAACTAGAAGATATGTTGAGCGCCAAATGGCTCCAACCCCAGTGGCCGAGAGACGAGAGAGGAATCATTGACCCACGCAACCCGACCATCGACTTCAATAACTTGAAGACGTACAAGGAGATCCCGGTGGCAATAACTAGCTAAACTCGCATGAGACTGGCTGGCATTTGGTACGTTGAGGTACAGTGGCACTATTATAGAATCTGAGGCAACTTGGGAGCGCAAAATAGACATTCGATGTTTCTACCCACATCTGTTTTAGATAGGCTCTAGCAAGCTAGGCGTTGCACCTTTTCTTTTTCTTGGATGTTGTATGTGTATCTTTTGTGAACCTTTTAAGCCTTGTATTGACTATGTGCCCGAACACGAATGATATGAAATACAAGTGTTTGTTTTCAAAATTTCACAAGTTATCTTACAATCTCAAATTTAACTCCACAAGATCCCAAAACATGAAAACAATTATGAATTGAAACAACCTCCAAATCATAACACTTTCATTTTCTTTTATTCTAGGATGGCTGCTAGACGACCGAACCACCGATAAGCTGACACCCATAGATGAAGAAGCACCCAGATTAGCCAAAGTTTTATGTGAGCTTGCCGCTAGAATTAAGCACCCCCATGTACGTGATTGAGCGTGGTATCTATCAGAGCTTGGAAGACAGAGAACACCTACGTTTAGAGGAGAAGTTGAACCGAGAGTAGTCACGGAGTGGCTGAGGGCCATTAAGAATTTGTTCAACTCGATGGGAGTACAAGCAGAAGTGGATCGGGTAGCTTCAGTAGCTCACCTGTTGGAAGGAGAAGCAGACCATTGGTAGTCTATGATCGACAATACTCAGGACGTGGTAACTTTAAGCTGGGATCAGTTTAAAGGGTTATTTTGGAGAAATATTTCCCAGCTCCCTTTCGTCAGGGGCAGATTAGAGAATTTCAAGAACTTTAATAAGGATCTATGACGATAACTTAATATGTTAATTGCTTCGAGGAATTGAGCCACTTTCCTGCCGTAGTTGTACTAGATGGAGAGTCAAAAGCCCAAAAGATTGAGTGGGGTTTGGAACCGTCTATTCGAGCGAGGGTCATCTGCTTACAACTCCCAACATACACTCAAGTGATACGAGCTACCTTACTCGCAGAGACTAACTTGGCTTATTCAAGGAAGATTTAGAATCAAAAGAGAGGAAACACTAGCCATGGAGGACCCGTGAGAAGCAACCGAGGGTTTGTCTCCAAGAAACCATACCATCAGGATAACAGGCAAGGACGATCGAGGGATTTCTCTTCAATAGTCTATTTTGAGTGCCACCAATCGGGACATAGGAAGTTTAAGTGTCCGCGCCTAGCACAAAGGAATCTGAGTAACTAGCGTCAGCAGTGGAGGTAGACCCAGAACCAGTTGCTGAGATACCCGTAACCTGTTTAAGTCACCAGACCGGCGACTAATCAATAGAATAGAAGAGGAAGGCCACCGCCCAACAAGAACTAAAAGCCCTAAGGAGGTCTGAACAATGGAGTGAGACCTGGGAATGCTATGAATGGTAACGAAAATTGACTGATCAGAGGACGAATCTTTACTCTACAGGAGGAGGAAATGGAGGATACTCAAGTCATACAAGGTATGTTCGTGCTGTTCAACACCTTAGTGAAAGTATTATCTGATTCTAGAGCATCCTATTCTTTCATATCTTTGGCTTGTATACAATCACTACTTTTGGAACCAAAACGTTAGATCAAACCCTAAGCGTCGTCACACCCTTAGGAGATCACACGCGAATAGATTTTGTCTATAGGATGTGTATATTGAGAGAAACCGACACCCTTATGTCGTGCAACCTGCGAGTCATGGACTTTAACGGTTACGATATGATTCTTGGAATGGACTGGCTCTCTAGACATCAAGCCATATCAATTGCTGACAAAAGAAGATATGGGCGCAAGAAGAGGATGGAACCATCGTATAAATTCAAGGAGAACGATGCGAAACCCTGACCCTGAGCAACGCGAAGGTGAGTATATCAAGTAACTTCGTAGGAAGATTAGCTTGTATACTCGCTAGTACGAATGCCTTGTCAGCCCCCAAGTTACAATGAGTTGTGTGCGAATATGAGGACTTATTTCCAGAGGAATTGCTCAGACTTTCACCGCATCGAGAGATCGAGTTTTCGATTGAACTCTAACCAGGCACCACACCGATTTCGATCACAGCACACAAGATGGCTCCTGCCGAACTAAAAGAGTTAAAGGACTAACTTTAGGAGTTACTCAGTAAAGGTTTTATTCGACCAAGCACATCACCGTAGGGAGCACTAACATTGTTCACTAAGAAGAAGGATGGAACTCTATGACTCTGCATCGACTATCAACAGCTGAACAAGGTGACAATCAAGAATTGATATCCCTTACCCTGGATAGACAATCTTTTTAACCAGCTCCGATGGTCAGCCTATTTCTTTAAGACCGATCTTCACTCTAGTTATCACCAACATCGAGTTAAGGAGGAGGATATTCCAAAGATAGCCCTCAGAAAATGATACAGGCACTATGATTTCGTGGTTATGCCCTTGGGATTAACCAATGCCCCAAGAGTTTTTATGAGCCTGATGAAAAAGCTTTTTCAACCCTACCTCGATCAGTTCATAGCAGTCTTTACAGACGACATCTTGGTATATTCGAAAACTGAGGAGTACGAACAACATTGAAGGATTGTCTTGTAGAAGTTGAGAGGGTTACAACTCTACACTAAGGCCAGCAAGTGTGCGTTTTGGTTACATGAAATGAAATTTTTGGGCCATGTAGTGTTTAAGGAGAGAATAGCCGTGGACCCAGCTAAAGTTTAAGCTATTTTGGAATGGAAACCACCCCGGAACGTCTTTGAAGTTTGTAGTTTTCTGGGATTAGCCGAATATTATCGGAGATTTATTCAAGATTTCTCGAAACTGGCACGACCAATGACAAGGTTAACATAGAAACGAGTGAAGTTTGAATGGAATGATAAGTGTAAGACTTCCTTTTAGGATCTTAAGAGAAGATTGATTAGTGCCCCAATTCTGATCAACCCAAGCGAGAAGTTGGATATATGGTGTATTGCGATGCATCTAAAGAAGGTCTAAGATGTGTTCTTATACAGAATGGCAAGGTAGTGGCCTGTGAATCAAGATAGTTAAAATCTCACGAGCAAAATTACCGCACCTACGACCTAGAGCCTGCAACAGTAGTGTTCGTGTTGAAATTATGAAGACATTATCTTTATAGGGAGCAATTCAAGATTTTCATCGACCACAAGAGTCTGAAGTACCTGTTCATCCAAAAGGACCTCAACATGAGACAACGCTGATGGATGGAGTACCTAGAAGATTATTAGTTCACCCTTTCCTATCACCCAGGCAAAGCGAACGTGGTAGCTAATGCTTTTAGTCGAAAAGTGAGGAGTACGCTGGCGTGTGTAGCAGCAAGAGAATGGGACATGGTTGGAATGCTCAACGAATTTCGACTCCAACCCTCAAAACAAGAAGACAGAACCTGTTTTTGTCTAACTGTTGCAACATCTAATCTTCGTCAACAAATTCTAGAGGCCCAGAAGTACAACTAAGAGTTCGAATTCATCCGAAAGCACCTTAATAGCGGAGGAATCAAAACCAGGTTAGGTAGTCAACACGCATGGACAACTAAACTAGCTAGGACGATTATTTGTACCAAACGTCGAGGATCTAATAAGAGACGTCTTGAAAGAGCATCATTAGTCACCCTTTGCAGTTCACCTAGGAGGAACAAAGATGTATTAAGATTTGAAGAGACATTATTGGTGGAACGGCAAGAAGCGAGACGTAGCAGATTTCGGGGCCAAATGTCTTACTTATCAACAAGTGAAAGCCGAGCACCAGAGACCGAGAGGAACCCTTCAACCCTTGGAGAGACCGCAATGGAAGTGGGACCACATAACCATGGATTTCGTCTCTCGACTATCGAGATCACCATTAGGACATGACGCCATCTGGGTAATCGTGGACCATCTGACCAATTCCGCGCACTTCCTGCCTGTTCGAACTTTTAAGAAGCTTGAAGCCCTGAATCGAATATACATTCGAGAGATTGTTCGCCTTCATGGAATCCCTCTATCTATCGTGTCAGATCAAGACCTGTGTTTTACCTCGCGATTCTGGTAAAGTCTACAAGCTGCCCTAGGGATAAAGCTTTGCTTTAGAGCACCGTTTTCTACCCGAAGACCGACGGACAGTCTGAACGCATAATTCAAACTCTGGAGGACATGCTTCGAACTTGTATCATGAATTTCAAGGGAAATTGGGATAGGCACTTACCATTAGTTGAGTTCGCCTACAACAATAGCTATCAAGCCATTATTGACATACTGCCATATGAAGCTCTCTAGGAAGATCATATCGATCGCCGATTTATTGGATCGAAGTAGGAGAGAACACACTTCTTGGACCTGACCTAGTACAAGAAACCACCGAGAAGATCTGATTGATTTGACAAAGAATCTCCACCGCTCAGAGCTGACAGAAGAGTTATGCCGACCAAAGATGAAAACTGCTTTAATTTAAAGTAGGAGATCATGTATTTGTGAAGATTCAACCACGACAAGGAGTTATACGTTTCAACAAGAAAGGAAAGGTAGCCCTAAGATACATTGGACCGTTCAAAATCTTATCCTAAGTCGAAGAAGTAGCATACTTCCTAGCTCTACTGCCGTAGCTCACCAGTATTTACAATGTTTTCCACGTATCGACGCTAAGGAAGTACGAACCTGATCATGCCCATGTTCTGAATTAGGAAGAACTTCATGTTGATGAAGATTGTTAGCCTAAGGGCTTTTTTTATTAGATTTTGATGATTTTCATAAAGTTTTTATCTTAATTAAATTGAATTAAAAAGGATTCTATTTATTTGTTTCCAAAAAGGTAAGTGTTGACACTTTATGACTAATGAGTCGACATCTTAAGTCATTTGTGCTGACTCATTCCATCAAATGGCTTAACACTATGTGTTCTGTCAAAGAACATTTTGAGTCGACACAAATTGATATTTGAGTCGACACTTAAAGGCTAAGTACGCTTGAAACTCTCAATTGTGTCGACACCATTGAGAAATTGAGTCGACACCTTAACATGTTTTTCTAAGATATTTTCAAAAACTCATTTGAGTCGACACCAAACTAGTTTGGGTCGACACCTTTAGTATTGAACAGGAATCCAGGTAATTGAGCAAAATGAGTTGACACAAAATAAATTTGAGTCGACCCCTACACAAGCCATGCATGATTCACTTTGGGTCAACACCAACGCAATTTGAGTTGACACCAAGTAATCCATCGGATTCCTAACTTTAGGAAAAAGGAGTCGACACGAAAGATAAATGGGTCGACACCAAAGCTTCAAGATAATTCTTACTCCAACTCAAATGGCTTGACAACAAAGGTTTATGAGTCGACACAAAGGTTCCCCATGAAAACAAGCTTTTTGGGTCAATACTAAATGACTTTGAGTCGACCCCAAAACAACTAAGATCGTCTGCAATTTTTTGAGTCGACACCAGATCAAAATGAGTAAACTCTAAAACTACTAAGACTGACTGCAATTTTATGAGTCGATACCAAAATGAAGATGAGTCGACACCAAAATTTCAATAGCTTGCTAGACAAAATGAGTCAACACCAAAGATAATATGAGTCGACACCAAAGGTCTCTCCTGGAAAACTGAAGTAATGATTGAGTTGACACCACAAGCTCCATGAGTCGACACCACCGTGTGGGTGAGGAAGATGGAGAACTTGTGTGGACACTATTGAAGAAATGAGTCAACACAATCACTTGAGGAACTAAGCCCTAGACATTTCGAATCGACCCAAAATTGTTTGAGTTGACCCCTACGACAAATTCAAATCTAGTGCTGGTTTTAACGGTTTAATTTCAGAGCATTAAATGCCTCCACCAACCCACCAACGGTCATTTACTTTAGATATATATAATGAGTTAATTTTCAAAATTTAAGAGATCTGGACACTATTATATTTCTTGAATCAAAAGCTCAAATCTTTAAGATAACATTTATTGCTCATTAACTCCTCCAGCCAAATCTCACCTCTTTGTATTCATTATTTCCAATCATTTGTAAAGAGAGTGAGTAAGTATCTCATTGAATACTACATTTATTGTACCTAAGGGTGAGTCACCCTTGATCCTTTGAGTGAGTGAGTGATACACTTCAAAGAAGAGCTCAATAGTGATTAGATGAAAATAGGGAATAGTTTTCTTAAGATCATCTTGAGGCTATAAAAGGCTTTGAATGTGCCCGTAAAGCATTCTATCTTAGTGGAAATTCTTAAGGGGAGTTTTGAGGAGTGGACGTAGGCTTAGAAAAAGCCGAACCACTATAAATCTTGGTGTTCGGTTCAATTTCTCTCTCCCTAACCTCTTTAATTTCTTCATTGCTTTATTTCTTGATATTCTTGTTATATTTGTTTGAGAAATTAAAAGGTTCTGAAAAAGGTTTTGAAAATAGTTATTATTGTTTTAAAACCCAATTCACCTCCTCTTGGGTTGCCTAGGATAAATAATTGGTATCAGAGCTTGGGCTCTTGTTTTTGACTTAACCGTCTAAGAGTTTTCATGGGCAACCACTAGTATTGAACCTATTCAATCTGAAAGTTAATCCACCAACAGACCCCCTTTGTTTAATGAAACAAATTATAGTTATTGAAGGGCTAGAATGAGAATCTACATTCAAGTCGTAGACTATGACCTATGGAGGGTTATCATGAATGGACCCAAAAGACCTACCAAGACTGTTGAAGGAGCTATTGTTCCTAAACCTGAAAATGAATGGACTGAAAGTGACATAAGGGAGATTCAAAAAATTGCCAAGGCTATGAATCTCTTGTACTGCTCTCTTGACCCTAATGAGTTCAATAGGATCTCCACATGTGACACTGCCAAGGAGATCTGGGATAGACTTGAGGTGACCTATGAGGAAACCATCTAAGTCAAAGAATCTAAGATAAGCATGCTAGTTCATAATTACGAATTGTTTAAAATGAAGCACAATGAACTATATCTAAAATGTTTACTAGATTCACCGATATTATAAATGGATTAAAATCTCTTGGAAATATCTACTCTAATGCAGAGATGGTAAGAAAGATTCTTAGGTGCTGCCTAAAAATTGGGAAGCTAAAGTTACTGCCATTTAAGAAGCTAAGGACCTTAATACAATTAGTTTGAAGGAGATTCTTGGATTACTCATGACTCATGAGATGAACATCAAGGTGGATGAAGAAGATGACAACAACAAGAAGAAGGGCTTTGCCTTCAAGTCCTCCACTCTTGATGAGGAATATGATGATGAATCCACTAGTGACGAAAGCGAAGATCTAGCCCTTATAACAAGAAAGTTCAAAAGGTTTCTTAGACATAAGAAACAAAGAGGAAGAAGATTCTTCAAGAAAGATGGGCATAAATGAAAACTCAACAAGTTCAAAGAAGAGACTAGCAAATTCAAGAATGATCACAAGAAAGATAAAATCATATACTATGAATGCAAGAAGCCTAGACATGTGAAAGCCGAGTGTCCCCAACTCAAGAAGTACTTTAAGAAGGGATTCAAGAAGGCTATGCTAGCTGCATGGGGTGAGAGTGATGATAGCAGCTCCAAGGATGACAAGAAAGAAAATGAAGTTGCTAATCTTTGCCTCATAGCCAAAGAAGATGATAAGATAACTAATGAACCCTTTTCCTTAGATGAACTTCAAATTGCATTTGAAGATTTACATGATGAATTGAAAAAAATGGGTGCTAAGAATTCCATTATTAAAAAGTTGGTTCTTTCCTCATTTTGTGACATTGAAACTTTAAAAGAAGAGAAACTTTTACTATCAAAACAAATTTTATCTTTAAATGATGAAAACCAAGTTTTAAAAGAACAGGTTGAAGACCTTACAAAAATTGTCCATAAGTTTACACTTGGAAAAGAAAATGTAACAACCCGGCTCAAACCCCAGTATTAGCGACAGATAGACAATGAGAACTTAGGTCGCTGCATGAATAAGAGAAACCCTAATTAATCAAAGAGGCCAAATCCTCAGAAGAGAAGCTTAAACATTCAGAGAAGTCTTGGGACAACCTAAATTAAGTAAACAACATAAAATATAAAATTAAAAATCAAAAAATTCTCATAATTAGGGTAAAATGACCATTTTACCGCTAGTACAACAAAAAATTTTAAAAATAAGAATTCTGACACATGGACACCCAAAATTAGATATTTATATACAATTAAATAACAAAAGATAAAATAACAATTAAAATGACAAAAATACCCTTGCATTGCCAGCCACCAAGGAAATTGTGCAAAAAAGTTACTTTTTGCCTTTTTAAGTTTAAAAATGAGAAAAAGTTATATAAATTAAGCATTATTTTGACCTAAGACTTTTTATACAAGCAATATACATAATAATATAGTAGTATAGGTCAACAAAAGCAAACAAATTATTATTTAAAGACTCTACAAAATAAATAAATTAAAAAGTCAATTTTTGTCAAACTAGCTTAAATTTACTTAAAAGCTTATACCTATTTAATTAATTGCTAAAAAATTATGATAATTCATGAAAAGACTAAATTAGTTATAAACACATTAATATAATAGGTTTTAGTAAGTTAAGATACCAAAAAGATATATAAAATTAATATTTTATACATTTTCTTGCACAAAATGGTACTAAAATACAATTTGAACCCCACATTAATTCAAAATCAAATTTTGTACTTCCCCAAACAGCCCCATCCGATTTCCCCTGTTGCCATATTTGAAAATCTATATCTTAAAAAGACCCCACCTCCCATGCATCCAATAGAAATCTAAGAAAATTCAAATTAAAGCTTACATGAAATAATTATTTTTCCTTTATAATTTTTGCTATATAACAAGACCCAATCCACCCCTTCTATTCTCCATATTTCGGCCAAGAGAGTGAGGGAGGGCAACCAAAAAATATTCTAAGTGTTTCCAAGAGAAGAAGGAAGAAGGAAGAAGAAGAAGCTAGGAAGGACCAAGGAGAGTACAACAAAGCCAAGTCCTATCATCCTTCCACCATTAGATCTTCAAAACAAATAAGTAAATCTCTCAAACATTCTGTCATTCTCTCATAAAATAACCCTCAATCCATCTCTATAAATAAATGTAGTGACCCGGTACATTATTATTTTATATTATTAATTATTTAAACATAACTAGATTTTAGAACATGATTTTTGAAAAATTGATACAATATTTGGCGTGTGTTGAGACTCCAGAGAATTTATTTGTGATAAATTCTGTGATGTCAGAAAATTTTAATTGTGTTACTTGAATTTAATTTAAAATTTTAGTTTATATAACAGTAAATATGTAAATAAATATAAGGGATATTAATATATATGTATTAAGGTACCTCAAAAAAAAAAATGAAAATGAAATGACAGCCTCTCAGCCGAAGCTGAGAAGCTTCGGGAGAAACGCGTAAAGAGAGAGAAATCGAGAGAGACATCGAGAGAAATCGAGGGAGAGACAAAAAGAGAGTATAAAAAACGAGGGAGAGAGAGAGACGAAGCAGAGAGATAGAGTACGCGCGACCGCCCGCCACCGCCGCTACTGCCATTGTCGGCACCTCCGACCACCACCTAACGCCGGTCACCTTTATTTTTCCACTCACTATTCATCTCTCTCCCTCTGACTTCTCTCGGCTTCATTTCCTCTCCTGCGGAGATTTGGTTAGTGCTGGTTTTCTTCTTCTCTTCTTCTCTTCTTTTCTTGGTTTCCTCTACGCACCAAAGGGATCATCTCTCAAGAAATTGGTGAGACTTACATCAAATTGAAGGACTACCAAAGGAGGAATTTCAAGACAAGGGAGAAAAGGAAGAGGCCATGCTTTCCCCAACCCCAATCTCGCTGGTACCCATCTCATCTTTCTCCTTTTTCTCTTTTCCCTTGCTGTCAAAGTAAAGATTAGATTTTTACCTCAGAAATTAAACAAAGTACACCCAAATTGGAAGCAATGAGAAGCCCCAACATTTCCTTGGAGCTGTGGCAAATACCTCACTTCCATACCGTCGTTGCCCTCATCATCATTTCTTCTCTTTTCGGCACCTTTGGGGGTCTTCAAGAGTTCTGCTTCATCTAGTTACTGAAAATTAGTGAGATTATATACTAAATTGGAAGTTGCAAATAGGGGATTAAAAGTCAATGTCCAAGAACCACCACCACCGCAGGTTATACCTTCTTTGTCATTGTGATTTTTTTTTCTCTTTCTTATAAGAGCTTAATTAATACTCGTTCTCTCTCTACAATTGAGGAGTTTGGACATGACATTAGAAGTCACCAAGGGAGGAATTGAATCTACATAGCAAGAGGAGTCACCTGGAGCCATTGAAGTGGAAATCTACAAAGTGGCCGAAACCCTAGATGGCAGAACTGGGTAAAGATTGAAGCTCTGGAAGCTTGACCAGGTAGGATTTTGACTAATTTTAGTGCCTTGAGTTGATTTGTGTTGATATTTTTTTTAGTATAAAAGTTTAGCTCTATGATTGAGAAATGAATAATTTATCTAAGTGTTTGAATTGATTAAC
>JAUMHN010279403.1:0-19009 GCA_032360265.1 Heliamphora ciliata
AGAGGCCCTTTTCGGCCAAAGGCTATAGAGCTAAAGAACCGTTGGAGCTGGTTCATTCTGATGTATGTGGTCCTATGTTAATCCGGGCTAGAGGTGGCTTTGAGGACTTTGTCAGTTTCATTAATGACTACTCAAGATATGGATACATTTACTTGATGCACCGTAAGTCTGAATACTTTGAGAAATTTAAAAAATTTAAGGCAGAGGCAGAGAAGCATCTAGGTAAAAGTATCAATTCACTACGATCCCACTGTGGTGGGGAATACCTTTTTGGAGAGTTTAAGGACTACTTATCATCAGAGGGGATTACATCCCAGTTGACTGCACCTGGCACTCCTCAGGAGAATGGTGTAGTAGAAAGAAGGAATAGGACTCTTATAAAAATGGTAAGGTCAATGATGAGTTATTCAAGTTTACCACATTCATTTTGGGGACTCGCTTTAGAGACATCGGCTTACATTCTGAACATGGTACCTTCTAAGTCAGTACCTTCTACTCCCATAGAATTGTGAACCAGGCGTAAGCTTAGTCTGAAACACACTCGAATTTTGGGGTGTCCAGCACATGTGCTGAAAGGGAACGCGGCTAAGTTGGAACTGAGGACAGAAGTCTGTTTCTTTGTGGGGTATCCCAAGGGAACGAAGGGTTGTCTATTTTATAATCCTAAGGATCAAAAGTTCATTGTTAGCACCAATGCCCGATTCTTAGAATAGGATTATATTATGGGCCACAAGCCCAATAACAAAATTATTTGGGAAGAAATGAGAGAAAATACAAGTACAACGGAAGAGGAACCACAAGTCACTGATATTCCATTACCTCGTCGTAGTGGGAGGATTATCGGGACAGGTGCAAATCAAGAACAGGGTGCTGATGCACAGGGTTCAGATTATGCATAGTCTGTTATTGCTAGTACACAGACATAGGTAGTGCCTCGTCGTAGTGGGAGGGTTGTTCATCAACCTGACCGGTATATGTTCTTGGGAGGTCTTATGACAAGATCCCAGAAGAACTAGATACCGAGCCCTGTAACTACAATGAAGCACTACTAGACAAAGATGCGGATCTTTAGCAAAGGGCTATGAATTCAAAGATGGAATCTATGTATTCTAATCAGGTTTGGGAACTTGTAGAGCCACCCAATGGGATAAAACTCATTAGATGCAATTGGATCTATAAGAGGAAGAGAGGAGTAGACGGGAAGGTTGAAACCTTCAAAGTTAGATTTGTTGCTAAAGGGTTCACTTAGAAAGAAGGGATCGACTATGAGGAAACCTTTTCGCCGGTAGCCATGCTTAAGTCAATCTGGATTCTCTTATCCATTGCCGCACATTTCGATTACGAAATCTAGCAAATAGACGTCAAGACAGGTGTCCTTAAGGGATGTCTTGACGAGGGGTATCTATATGATACAACCAGATGGATTCATTGCAAAGGGCAAGGAGCACATGTTGTGCAAGCTTAAGATATCCATTTATGGACTTAAGCAGGCATCGAGGTCTTGGAACACTTGGTTTGATCAAGCTATAAAATCTTATGATTTTGATCAAAGTCTGGATGAATCCTGTGTGTACAAGAAGCGTGACGGAAGTGTGGTGATCTTCCTTGTACTTTATGTAGACAATATCTTGCTCAGCAGAGACAATGTGGGGGTATTATCTATGGTTAAAGTATGGTTAATTGGGCTGTTCGATATGAAGGACTTGGGAGAAGCCAGTCACATCCTTGGGATCAAGCTTATGCGAAATCGAAAATAAGGATGTTAGGTTTATCACAAGCAAAGTATATCGAAGATATCCTTGCTCGTTTTAGCATGCAGGATTCAAATAAAGGGTTTCTCCCTTTCAGGCATGGAATCACTCTATCCAAAGATCAGTGTCCTATGACACGTGATGAGATAAACAAGATGAAGGCGGTTCCTTATGCTTCGGTAGTAGGAAGCCTCTTGTATGCTATGCTTTGCACTAGGCCCGACATCTGCTTTGCCGTTGGCATGGTTAGCAGATATTAGTCTAATCTAGGGTAGGAGTATTAGACTGCAGTAAAGAATATATAATCAAGTTCCTGAAAAGGACTAAGGATTATATGTTAATTTACCTGGCAGACAGTCTAGTACCTTTACGGTACACAGACTCAGATTTCTAGTCAGACATAGTGCTTGCATCAAGAGACAACCTTGCAGATCCTTTACAAAGAGATTAACGGCTGGGACTTTTGATAGTCATGTAGAGGGCATGGGGGTCAGATGCATAGCAGCATAGTTTTGAGTATAAGTGAGAGATTGTTGGGGTCGGTATACTGAAAATCATGTTTTTAGTATTTAATTTTATTTTTAATAAAATAAAATTTTCATTTTATGAGAATCTTTATGAGCAATGTATGTGTATCATTTCTTTGATATGCATAGATGTCCAATATTCTGTATAGTATTTAATCTGAAGTGTAGAGTACGGCTTACACACAGAAGACCAGATTTTAGGTTCTTGTAGGATATATGTTTTATGTTCGCAGTTTAGATGGAAATGGACATAACATCGGTATGATTGTCTTGATTACGGGAAACAGATATTAGCGTCGTTTATTGTTCTGACTCTCTGTACCAGTACACTTTGTGTGCATTGAATGGGACATTTAGGGTAATTAATTTAGTACTGACAACTAACTATATAAATTAATTCACACCCCAAGGTTATTATAAATAGTGCTTATCCTCTTACTCCTGAAATAATTATTGATTTGTGTATATGTAATATTCGTTATTTTGATTCATTAGAGGGTGCGATCTTATATGGGTCTATATTCTCGGTGAGTTGGATAGCGATATTATTTATATGAAAAATATTAATTATTGATGGAATCCACGTTCCGAAAGATCGAGATTGACGATACCCCCATAAGGATGCTTATAAGTTTTGACTGAGCCATACCCTATAGGTGGATTTAATTATCCGGCGGTCAAATAAGTTGACCAGAAGAGCTTAAGGAATATGAAGATGCTGATTAAATTAAATTGTCAGTAATTAAATTTAATTGGCGGGTATCGAGAATCTTAACGTAGAGAGAAATGGTTAGCATTTAATAACAGGAGCTCAATGCAAGAAGGTCTTGAGATTTTGGGTCAGAGTGCAATTATAGTTCCTTAATGGTGTGAACTGTAATTCACTATTTTATGAAAATTACAGAAACTGCCCGTAGATATCTGTGTTCCACTCGAAATCTAACTCATAATTACTCTCCAGGTCCCTACTGTAGCCCTATATATATGCGGGTAGGCTGAACCAGTTTATATTGATTATTTCATATCATTCTTGGTATATTATTTTTGTCTTTCATAACTTAAAAAATATATCGGGATTCTGCCGGTACAAGTTCTTGGAGGATCGTAGCCGAAACTACGTTCGAGGATTGCATAAAGGAATACGGTAGAAGATTTGACAGGAGCTTCAACTCGGAATCAAGTCGTAGTTGAAGATTAAATCTACAAGAGGTATTCTTCTAAATTAACTTTGGTTGCGCGGGTTTATTTTTTGATCATTCAACGTCAAAATTGTCATCGGGAGCCCGTTTCGGTGTTTACCCATCCAGTTAATTTTTATCGATTATTCGTTTTCAAAAATAATGATCTTGACAGTATTGCCTCCAACATGTGATGCATGTTGCATGAGTTGCAAGTGTTATATGGGTCGCGTGTGTAACATGTGACGTGGTTTGTGATACGTAGTGATAGTACGCGATTTTATGCATTTTAAATCCTAACTAGGTTATGCATAGGTGTATGGGATAAGATAGTAGAACATGTGGTTCTGTGAATGTTAGCTCTGGTTGACATTCACGGGGCTGCGGTCCCGCGGTGAAAGTCCGTAAAGGTGTGTCGGTAGGGCTACGGTCCTTCGGTTAAAGTCCGTGAACGTTAGGGCTGAGGTCCTTCGGTTGAAGTCCGTAAAGGTGTATAGTAGGGCTGCGGTCCTTCGATTGAAGTCCGTAAAGGTGCATTGACGGGGGCTGCAGTCCGTCGGTGAAAGTTCGAGAAGGTTCATGGCTTGCATGTACTGCATTGTGGGACGGATATACCAGTTTTCAAATTATTTTAAGAGTCGTGTGAATCGCGATCTACAAACCACTTTTTAACTATTTTCAAGGCTCCTGTATGTGAGCCAAAACATGGTTATTATCCTCGCTTTTCCGGTTGCATGTGAAAACTATTTTAAAGGCATGAAAGAGAGTTTAAACCTACACTTCGAATTTCCTAGCATGTTTTGTTTATACTGCATACTTATCTAGTTTCTGCTGAGCCTTGCATCATGATGTGGGATTTGATTTTGTTCAGGTACCGGTCACGCTAGTTGGTTTGGAGGTGCTAGAGAGGCGGAAGAGTTATAGTCTTCTTTTTTTGTCTTTCTATTACATGTATGTTGTAACATATTTTTTCGGTGTTGGAACCGTGTAGTGTAAGCTTTTGGCGTTGGAGCCTTGTAATGTATGCCGTTTGGCGTTTACATACAATGCATGCATGTTTCATTTTGAGAGTGTATCCTCGGGTTGGGTTTTATGTATGGTTGTCTGTGGTGTTTCACGTGACCCAGAGTTTGGGGTGTGACAGATTGGTGTCAGAGCTCTGGGTTCGAATACCTAAGAGATGTGGGAAGAGGGTGCGTTCCCGTGTGAGGTTGATTGCGTGCGCTTGACTGCAAGTGTTTAGGTGCTTTGATAACATGTACGTGTTAGCATGTTAGGCATGAGGATGATGTGTGTATGTGAGCATGGGGGATGAACTGTGGGATTGATTAGTCCTGCCTTTAGGCATTTGGATTAACAAACATTGAAGCCAAGTTAGAAACGCGTTTAGCTGACGTGATTTCTAGCAGGAAATCTGAGTAGGTTATCTAGATTGATGCGCCATTCTTGTCGGTTTTCCCCGGTATGTGGGGTCTGTTTAGCATGAACCTATGTGGCTATGTGTTAGCATGTTTATTTGCTTAATGTTTATATTCATGCTGTGTGTTGCATCTTATATGGTGTCTTCTTTCATATACACGTGATGTCGGTGAGGAGAGGGCGAGGCCGTAGCCGAAGCCGTGGTCGTGCTGTTGGGCAAGGGGATGTTCCTTTCCCTGATGTTGGGGATTCTAATGCTCCCCAAGGACCTATTGATATGGCAGAGTTGGTGCGTGCGCTGGTGGGTTCCATCAGCCAATTGGTTGAGACCGTTAGAGGTGAGACCGATCGAGGGAGAGAAGGAGTACCTGAGGCAAGGGCTACTGTGGCGATGCGGGAGTTTAGGCGCATGGATCCGCCTACTTTTGCTGGAGATCCTGACCCTATCGTGGCAACGGAGTGGTTGGAGTTGGTGACATGGATCCTTGACACACTGCAGATTGTGGATGATGAGTTGCAGGTTTCATTTGCCACCTTTTAGTTGAAGGGCGCTGCTTATTAGTGGTGGAGATATGCTAGGACGACTGTGGGAGTCACTTGGGCAGCTTTTACGGGAGTATTTCTGGAGAAATATTTCCCGGCATCGCAGAGAGATTTGTACAGGGAATAGTTCTACACTCTTACCCAGGGGCCATGGACATCATGCAGTATGAGGCCAGGTTTACGTGCTTGTCCCAGTTTGCTCCAGAGTTGGTGACCACAGATGAGCTGCGATCGATGAGGTTTGAGAGGGGCTTGAGGCAAGTGATCAGGGATCGTGTGGTTGTGCTGGGACTTCGGGTGTTCACAGAGCTGGTGGAGGCAGCAGCGAGGGTGGAGAACACCATGATGGAGATTCGAGCTTTCAGGGAGGCTAGGACATCGAAGGGTGGGACCGAGGTACAGACTGGCGGATGTTCTGGCAAGAGGCATAAGACCTCTGGTCCTAGTTTTCACCCATCTGGGTTACCACTGTAGTTTTCTGCACCCGCACCATCAGTGGCTTCATCTGGGAGGCCGGAACGAAGGGAATTGATTTGCTATCAGTGTAGGCAGCTAGGGCATCATGTGTAAGAGTGCCTGCAACCGAGGCAGTCTTAGGGTTCAGGGATTCAGTCGCAGGGAAGAGAGTCACATATTTACTATGGATGTGGCCAGCCTGGACATGTTCGCAGGAACTGTCCCAAGAGGGAGAGTGCACCGAGTGTAGTGGGAATGCCAGAGGGTTTGTATGTGCACAGCCGACAGCGACATCCAGTGGTTCAAACTTCCCGAGCAACGACAGGTGGGGGTGCTTCAGTTCAGTCGGTACGACAGCCGACCGTGGCGGGTGGCAGTCATGATAGAGCAGTATTGCCCCGAGTGTATTCATTTATTGCTTTTGGTTCTTCAAGGGCACCGGTAACGCGTGATGATGCAGATGCAGATCGTTCTCCATTGCACCGAGGTACTTTTTTGAGTTTATAGGCTTTGGGCCAGTTCTTTTGTTGCATCTGTTGGGGCGTTGGCAATGGACTCCGTGGATGGTGTGTTGCGTGGAGGCAGTGGCTGGTGACGATGTGAGGTTGGGGGAGTTTTTAGATCCCGTGTTTTGAGACAGTTGGCCATTGTTTAGGATGCTTGACCTTATTTAACTATATCCTAGGAATGGTCTGGCTGACCATCTCGTGTGCCTGTGTCAATTGCAATCGACGGTTGGTTATTTGACCTTGTGTCGAAATTTGGGAGCAAAATTCCTTTAAGGGGGTAGAGTTGTGAGACCCTGACCCGTTTTCTTTGTCAGCGTTTTTTTTTACGCTCGTTGTGTGTTTTCGTTACAGTATGTTTTATATACTTTTGATGCATGTTTGAGGGTAGAGATGCATGTGGGGAAGGTTCCCGGGGCCGTGGGCCATTATGGCGCCAATTTCGAAAAATTTCAAAAAAAAATATTTTGGAGGTCTATAAATATCTGGAGTTAGATATTTTTAAAATATATTTTCAAAACTTAACTCCTAAGTTTTCTCTATTTTTCTCTCTGCCTTCTCTCTAACTTCTCGAGGGCCCGGGGCTCGATTTTTAACGATCCAACAGCGGATCCTTGCTTTTAGCACGGTGGGCTACACAACCATCCAGTCAGATTTTGATTCTAGCGAGGCTCGATTTTGCATGTGGTTCGAGCCGTCGAGTTTTTAACTCACCGTGGTAAGATCCTAGACCTGTATATTTTATAAGGGTGCTATGTGTAATCAGGTGTATTTTTACCGGTCGGATTGTTGTAGATCTAACTTTGCATAAAAATGGGGTTTTGGGTTTAAAAATCTATTTTCCACCGTTTTCGGTGGTTGAAATCGAGTTGTGATGGTTTCTTTTGAGGCATTATGGTAGTTTTGGGCCTGGGTATGCTCGTGGCTATGAGATTTGGTGTTTAGAGGCTTTGATTTAGGATTTGTACATGTTTTGGGGCTAAAAAATCTGTTCTGTTTTCCAAGAAATTGAGACTGTTGCGATGGATCGATCGATTGATCGGTCTGGGCGATTTCAGAAAAAATGTCACTTTTAAAATTGATGTATCTCCCTCATTCGGACTTGGAATGGAATCGTTCTTGTGCTCAAATTGAATCCCCGAAAATCTTCTTTCCAATGACACCTATCTCACTTTAAAATACATTTTGTAGAAAAAGTTATGACCAAACGAGTGAAGGTGTGTCATGTTTTCTAAATCGTTTTTCAACCGTTTTTGGCCGAATGTTGGAAAAAGGTTGTTGTTCATCCTTGTTGCCCCTTTTAATCAAGTTTTTTGTTTCTTGGGGTATCATGAGCTTGTGTTGAGCACGTGTGGGCGTCGAGGGTTTGTGTTGAGCTTGTTTGGGTCTGGGCTATTGTGTGATGGTGATTTGGTGGTTGGATTTGGTTTCCGATTGGCGTCCTATGGTATTTTATTGATTAGTTTATGGGAATTAATCGATTCAAATACTCGTGGATTCCTTTTGGGGTTCAGTTAGTCATGTGCTGGTTTCAGAAGTCGTGTCGTGGCTTCGGGTGTATGTTTAGATGTCGTCCTCGTGGGTGACGTGCATGGTGAGACATGGATGTGATGTCATGGTTTGAGGTTATATGGCTACGTGTGTACTTATAGCTAGCTTTATGCAGTTATAATTATTTATTTATGCATGGTTTATGTAAGTAGATTACATGATTTGATAGCATTGCGTGTAACGAGATTTTATGCTTTTAAACTCAGAGTTTTATAGGCATGCGTATATGGGTTCTGATGAATGGATGCATGTGATGCATGTTGCTTGAGTTGCAAGTGTTATGTGGGCGCGTGTGCAACATGTGATGTGGTTTGTGATACGTAGTGATAGTACATGGTTTTATGCATTTTAAATCCTTACTAGGTTATGCATAGGTGTATGTAATAAGATAGTAGAACATGTGGTTCTGTGAATGTTAGCTCTGGCTAACGGTGCGTTCGACAGGGCTGCGGTCCCTTGGTGAAAGTCTGTAAAGGTGTGTCAGTAGGGTTGCGGTCCTTCGGTTAAAGTCCGTGAAGGTTAGGGATGAGGTCCTTCGGTTGAAGTCCGTAAAGGTGTATGGTAGGGTTGCGATCCTTCGGTTGAAGTCCGTAAAGTTGCGTTGACGAGGGCTGCGGTCCATCGGTGAAAGTCCGAGAAGGTTTATGGCTTGCATGTACTGCATTGTGGGACGGATAGACAAGTTTTAAAATTATTTTAAGTGTCGTGTGAATCGCGATCTAAAAACCCCTTTTTAACTGTTTTCAAGGCTCATGTGTGTGAGCCAAAACATGGCTATTATCCTTGCTTTCCCGGTAGCATGTGAAAACTGTTTGGAAGGCCTGAAAGAGAGTCTAAACCTACACTTCGAATTTCCTAGCATGTTTTGCTAATACTCCATACTTGTCTAGTTTCTGCTGAGCCTTGGCTCACGACATGGGATTTGATGTTCTTCAGGTATCGGTCACGCTAGTTGATCTGGAGGTGCTGGAGAGGAAGAAGAGTTATAGTCTTCTTTTTCTGTCTTTCTGTTACATGTATGTTGTAACATGTTTTTTCGGTGTTGGAACCGTGTAGCGTAAACTTTTGGCGTTAGAGCCTTGTAATGTATGTCATTTGGCGTTTATATACAATGCATGCATGTTTCATTTTGAGAGTGTATCCTCGGGTTGGGTTTTATGTTTGGTTGTTTGTGGTGTTTCACGTGATCCGGAGTTTGGGCCGTGACAAAAGCTATTATCCTAGGTCTCTGACCTGAAAGGACTCATGTAAACTGAATAGCTCGTTAGCTGAGTCTAACCCCGAGATAACTCGCATTGACAGTGGAATGGGTAAACAAAAACTAAACATAAACAGGGTGTTAACTATACAATCAAAAGCATCGATAAAAAAAATTCATAATCCTAAAAAGATTTTATTGATCCTAAAAGAAGGGTTTGAAGAAGCTATATACGACATGAGAAGGCTGGTAGGTCTGCACTCATTGTACCTTCTGAATAGAGTCAAGAATATACTTCCTAATGCCAAGAATCGTGCAAAGCATTGTCAAGCGATACGCAATAACTCTTTTTGCCACATTTATGGGAGCATGTGGCCAAAAAGCTTGCTGGCATCCCCATCATTGCCCTAAGATAGTAAACTGATCGAGGTATCGAGTAGGTGGAGTAGGGGTTTTAAGAACTAAACACACAAATATGCACAATGCAAATGCGAATACTAATGAAACGTTTACAGCAAGAAACATTGACATTTCAAGTTAAGCCCTCTTTATGATATTTTTGAAAAACTAGTCTTCAGTGGAGTTGCCAGAAAAACTGCGGGCATTTTCGGGAGGACGGTGCGCCAAAAATTTATTATTTTTAGAAAAATTCTCTTTACTTTTTAAAATAAGAAAATCGAAGATATCTGAGCACGTATTAAGAAAAATAGAATCGCCACTTGATTTTTAAGAAAAACTAATAAAAATAAAAAGAAGACCATAGGTCCTTTTAAAAGCATAACCAAAGAAAAAGGGAGTTCGGGGGCTAAGGTACAAAAAGGGAAGGTGTTAGGCACACTTTTCGCCTAATCGTAAGGTTGGCCTCTACTTTGTCAATATTAGTTCTTGTTTTAAATTTTTTAATGGTAACATATACAAAATAAGAGGTTAAAGAGAGTTCATACAAAAGAAAACAAAGAAGAAAAATTCTAACTACAATCTTAAGGGTTATGTAACTTGGTTATCCTTTCTAAACATGCCATACGTATTGCTTGAGCAAAATAAAATGAAAAACATGTGATAAAAGGTCAAAGTAAACAAGAAAAGGCCAAAAGGTCATGCAATACAGTTTCAGTGTCCAACATGTTATATACAGGTTGTACAGAAAGAACGAAAGAGATTCAAACACTATTTTCAAACTACGAACATACAAAAAACTCACAACCGTAGCAACCAATGTTGTGACTGTGACAAAATACGTCACAATACAGGTGAGTGTGACAAATTTTGGGTTACTACGAGAAAATTAGATGCAGAAAGTCGTGGTCATGACAACTAAAGCTTTCGGCCAAAGTATTTTTGAGCTCTAGAAGGGTATTCAACATGCAAGATCCAAAATAAGCTCAAATGAATGGGATACACAGGATGGAGACCATAACATAGTTTATCATGGCTAGATCTACCATCCTTTATTCCCTACAGTAACATTTATCTAGAAACAGAATATTCAAAACATTGAAAACAAATAACATAAGGCTTAAAATATAGTTTTCATGCTACTGATCTCACAAAAATTTCACGGCCATAGCAATAGGATCTTGCGGGTTTGACAAAAATAAGGATAAAAGTTGCGACAAAAAGCAAATAAGTAGCAGCCGTAATATTTGGGTCAAAAGCTAAAGAGAAAACTATACAATTATTAAATTTTATTTGTTACACATTTAAACACAAAAATATGATTTGATAAACCAAAATCTTTGGAATCGTGTACAAGAAAAAATGTTTGATTCTTTCAGATCGTGTGACTTTCGAAATTAATAAATTTATTTTAATTAAACGAATTTTTATATCCCTCAAAAATATTTTTAAAAATCTAAGTGGGAGAAGGAATTTTCTCACAGATAAATCTTGCGGCCTACATCACTAGTTTGTAGGCGATGCAATTAAACCCTACGTGTTAACAGTAAGGCCTTCCTCCCCATCGGACAGATTAATTATGGTATCGTTAGTACAAACCTCCTTTAGAGAAAATTCTGGATAATTACTAGTGTGGATCACTTCTCTATCTGAAGGGTTCATTGCATAGCGATTGATTTGGGATTAGATGATGGCTTACACTTAGCTGTATATAATAGTATCATCTTCATCTGAGTCACTGCTATTATATACTGGACTGAAGCTATGTCAGCTATTTACCATCTGTTTAGGCTAGCTTTTTTTCTAACTTTTTGGCTTAAAAGCCAAAAAAAAAAAACCAACTGGTTTGGGCTAGCTAGGCTTTTTCCCACATTTTCTCATTTTTTGTACATGATTTGACATCTACTTTTTTACAAAAAAAAACCAAAAAGCTTAAAATTCACTAAAAAAATCTAGTCCAAACACAAGCTTAATTTTATATGGCATAGTCTGTTGCCTAGATAGTAAAATTAAAAGGAATTGGCCTGTCTGGTCTTATGATGGACAGTAGACATCCACCCATCGTGGCATGCTATTCTCAGGTTACCAGGCTGCTGGCGAATTAATTTTAAAATAGTAGAGGAAACCAAATTAAAATGAATTCAAAGATTTGCTCGTCATAATTAACGATTTTTTTAATTACGTGATTCTTAGGATTAAAATGGCTTTCAACCCACTCGCTTTAATACTCAATGAAAACAAACTTACGAGACCGAATTTTGTTGACTGAAAATATAACTTGCATATAGTTTTAACTACAAATGATATTCCTTTAATACTAGAAAATGTGTTTGTTTTTGAAAAAGGTTCTTCCTCTGGATCGAAAGGCATGAAGAAGAAAAAGGTTCAGAAACAGGGAGACAGTTTCCAAGATAGTTAGTGGGCCATAAACAGGTGTGAAAAGGCCGAAAGGTAGATGTTTTCACTACAACCAGACCCGGTACTAGAAAAAGCTATGTCCAGTATTTCTCAGAAGGCAAAACAAATAGGATAATTTCTGTTCACTGGTTGTGGAAACATGTTTAGCGATGTTATATACCAGTACCTAGTGTGTGGATACGGGAGCCACTAATCATGTGTGCAATTCACTGCAAGGGTTCCAAGAAACCTAACAACTTAGTGATGAAGAGATTTACCTACATATAGGCAATAATACAAATGTAATAGCGGTTGCAGTAGGAGATATCACTCTCAATTTTGGTAGATATCGGGTTTTAATATTGAGATATTGTCTTTATGTACCTGCCATTAGAAGGAACTTAGTTTTCGTTTCTGGATTGGCTAAAGACGGATATTTGGTTTATTTTAATAACTCTGTGGTTATTGAGGATAATAAATTGGTTATTTGTTCTGGTACATTGGTGGATGATATTTATATTATTACTCCAGTCTCTCCTATACTATAACTGACTGAAACGAATAATACATCTATATTACCACATAAGAAATAGTTGCATTCTTTAATGAACCAAGCGTTTCTTTGGCACTTACGCTTGGGTCATATTAATCTTAAAAATATAAATAAACTAGTAGCAGATAAACCTTTGAGTTCATTGAAAGTGGAGGCACTTCCAGTTTGTGAATCTTGCTTAGAGTGTAAGATGACCAAGAGGCCCTTTTCAGCTAAAGGCTATAGAGCTAAAGAACCGTTAGAGTAGGTTTATTCTGATGTGTGTGATCCTATAACAATTTGGGCTAGATGTGGCTTTGAGTACTTCATTAGTTTTATTAATGACTACTCAAAGTATAGATACATTTACCTGATGCACCGTAAGTCTGAATGCTTTGAGAAATTCAAAGAATTCAAGACGGAGACGGATAAGCATCTGGGTAAAAGGACTACTTGGAGAGTTTAAGGACTACATGTCATCAGAGGGGATTACATCTCAATTGACTGCACCTGGCACTCCGCAGCAGAATGGTGTAGCATAAAGAAGGAATGGGACTCTTATGGAGATGGTAAGATCCATGATGAGTTATTTAAGTTTATCCGATTTATTTTGGGGACTCGCTTTAGAAACAACAACTTACATTCTGAACTTAGTTCCTTCTAAGTCAGTACCTTCTACTCCCACAGAATTGTGAACTGGGCACAAGCCTAGTCTTAAATACATTTGAATTTGGGGGTATCTAGCACATGTGCTGAAAGGGAATGCGTGTAAGTTAGAACCAAGGACAGAGGTCTGTTTCTTTATAGGGTATCCCAAGGGAACGAAGGGTGATTTATTTTATAATCCAAAGGATCATAATGTCATTGTTGGCACCAATGCACGATTCTTGGAAGAGGATTATATTATGGATCACAGGCCCAAAAGAAAAATTATTTTGGAAGAACTGAGAGGAAATACCAGTAGAACAGAAGAGGAACCACAATTCACTGATATTCTATTACCTCATCGTAGTGGGAAGATTATCGGGACATGTGCAAATCAAGAAAAGGGAGCTGATGCACGGGGTTCAGATTTTGCACAACATGTTACAGCTACTACACAGACACAGGTAGTGTCTCGTCGTAGTGTGAGGGTTATTCATCAATCTGATCGGTATATGTTCTTGGAAAAGTCGTATGACAAGATCCCAGAAGAACTTGTAACACCCCGGTCCGGACCCTAATAGTAACCGCCTAGATTGTAGCAACCTATGCTAGCAATTCAACCCAAACCCTAACTTTAGCGACGGTTAGTTAACAAGATCATAGGTCGCTAGAAGATCGAAAACCCTAACTCAACTCGAAACCCTAATTCGACCCGAAAATTGCCGAAAGACCACATACTTAGAGATAAAGCTCTAAAACACATAGAAGACTCTTAACATGCTAAATTAAGTAAATAACATGAAATATAAGATTAAAAATCAAAAATTCTTATAATTAGGATAAAATAACCATTTTGCCCATAGTAGAGAAAAAAGTCTTAAAAATTTAAATTTTGACAAATGGACACCCTAAATTAAATATTTAAATAAAATTAAGCAAAAAAAGACTAAATAAAATCAAAAAATGACAAAAATACCCTTCGTGGCCGGCCACATTAGAGTTTGTGCTCAAAAAGTGACTTTTTGTAATTTTTTATGCTAAAAAATGAGAAAAAATTGTATAAATTAAACATTATTATGACCCAAGACTTTTTATACAAGTAATATACATAATAATATAATATTATAAACCAACAAAAGCAATAAATCATTATTAAAATTCTTACAAACTTAAATAAGTCAAAAAGTCATATCTAGTTAAAAAAACTTAAAGTAGTTTAATTGTCTACATTTAAACAATTAATTATTGTCATTATTTTGATAAATTATGATAATAGTAATAACACTAAAATAATTCATTTTAGTAAGTTAGACTACCAAAAAGATACATCAAATAAATTTTAAAAATACTTTCTTGAACAATGTAGTGCTAAAATACCACCAAATAAGAAATTAAAGCAAAATTTGAGCACATAACCCAACCAAACAGTCTCTGTAGCGCTCCTGTCCCGTTTTAATATAATTTGAATATATATCTTAAAAGCCATCCCGATATGAAAACCCTTTCTTTGCAATTATGCCTTTAAATGCTCCATTCATATCCAAAACTCCAATTGAAAACATTTGAATTAGACATTCATCAACGAACACACCCAGCGAACCCCGCTCGAGCGGACTCCTGACCGCTCAAGCGGTCAGGCACCCGAGACCTCCTTTCCCAAAGCCATGAAAAATTTTCTAATGCTGAGAATAACAACCATTTCCTCTCCTTTTTGAAACGTGAATCCAAACTCCTAGAACAAGATTTTAAACCTTCATAAAATCTTAAAACAATTATCCATTCCATAAAAAGTTGAGATTCAAACTTTATAAACAAATTCATCATTACAACTTACCAAATCAACTATAAACGTCCTCACTTGCATGCACAACATGAGCTCATGTCCCTTAGGCTTTACAACACGGGTATTATGACCCTCATTTACAATATTCCAATAAATAAGAATTTCATCCATACAATTCTATTTCTCCAATTTAAATATCCAAAGAGAAAATATAATCTCACGAACTATGCCAAGGGTCCAACGACTGTTATCACGATCCATTCTTTTCTTCGAGCTATCACCTGAAATGTTGTTAAGCAACATGAGCTGAAGCTCGTAGGAACAAGACTATCATCGAATACATGCATGATATATGAGGGTGGTTATGCAAGATGCACACATAAATTTAACCAAAACCCATCATTTGTTCCCAAAATATATTTTCATTGCACAACCGAGTTTTAAATAAAGAGGGGTTATTGTTCCATACTCCTTGACTTTCATGAAATTATTTCATTTTACCATTCTTAATTAGCCAAGTACATTTCACCTCCATTCATCAACCCAACATGTTTTCTATTTCACAATCCTTTTCATTTCGTCAATCAAGGTTTCTCTAATCCAATCCGTTTATCATTTCCCATTAACCCAACACTTGTTACTATTTTGTTTTGTTTCCCAATTGAGATTTTACCAACTCGATTGTTTACAACACACCAACGCATGCCAACAATCACACTTTGTTGACACTTTACACACTTTACCAACTCGTGGTTCAAAATATAGGTACCGGCGTCGGACGAGTGTATAGACTCCCGTAACGTTACACTCAACCCGGCCACACAGGCCTCATGAAGTAATGAAATGTGGTATATGTCGACACGACTCGTCTTTTCCCAGTTTACCAACCGGTGGGTAGAGAACCCAATAACATCCTTTCCCGGTCATTAGCCAGCGGGTAGAGAACCCGAATACGTCCTTTCCCGGTTGCTAGCCAGCGGGCAGAGAACCCAATCTGCGCAGTTTTTTCGGTCTTTCACCGAGGAGCAACTCGTGCCCAACCTTAAATAATTCAGAAACCGGTCCTTTTTATCATATCATAAAACAACACACACATGTGAGTCCAACCCCAAAGGTTCCTCTCAGCAAACCCATCTCATATACACACGCGAGTCCAACCCTATAGGTTCCTCTCGCCAAACCCACATCATTATATATTTCCATCATTCACAATTTCGTTATTTTAGAATTCAAATCCAAATTAACTACTCACATTAATTCTAAACTCCCAAACATTGGTTTTATTCAATAAAACCCACAATATATGCTTTACACCCACATATATCACTTAGATTTGTGAAAGGAAGTCACAATAGTCATGAAAAAACTCAATTTTATCAACAATTTCAAGAATTTCATCGCATCAATCCTTTAAACCCAAAACCCCAAATTTTCACTCAACTCCCAAACCCTATTTTCTTTATTTTTGACATTTAATCCCCACAAACGACATTGTTAAGATAGAAGCATTTTAAATCTCTCATAGATTCAAATTTAAACTCTCATTATCATTAAATTTCAATTTAGGGCTTTGAAATCATATATTTCATGCTTTTGTGTTCACGAATTAGGAAAACACAACACATATCACAAAAGTGTTCCAAGAAAGTCTTAGATCCTACCTTAGGGACGCTAGATCCACAAGAGAAAGCCTCAAACAAGCTCCCATCCACAAGAATCTTCAATCGCATAGTGAGAAAAACTTCTCCAACGCCAAGCTCAGGTCTCTAATACTTGAGCCACCGATAGAAAGCCAAGAAAACTCACTCAAAGAGACTCTAAACAATTCTCAAACTCAAGCGCTAACCCTTGCTCACACTCTAGAGAGAGAGAGATGGAAAGAATGGAAGGAAAAGGCTCCACATTGCCTTTTAAAAACACCAGATCCGCGACAGTCCGCTCGAGCAGACCCCCCACCGCTAGAGCGGGATCCCCACCGCTCGAGCGGTCAACGCTGGAAGACGAACCTAACTAAAGCTGTACTGAACCATACACCCACAACATGTCATCTAACCACGTTCTTTTTGCGTAATTTCACTCTTAACCATCATGAATGAACGTATAAAAACCCAAAATAAATTTTCACGCACAATTTGCACTTCCAAATATCTCCACTGGGCACAACACATTTGTTTGTATTAATATTTCAAAAATAACAAGGGTCCAAATCGCTAATCTCCCCCACTTAGGAAATTTCGTCCTCAAAATTCAGTACTGGGACTTAAATCAACTGATTTGTCATTGGTAATCAATGACACCCATTCCACAAACACACGGGTTACTTTAACGTTGTCGAACCAAGATCTAACTCACGTCACCGAAGCATTATAACGCAACCCACCTCAGATATGACCAACCCCATCGATTACGCATGTTGCACAAAACTAATCCGTAATCCGTACTGGCTTCAATACGTTCCACACCTGTTTGTAACGATTGTAAACTCTCGTTTTCATACCAAAATACACACAGAGGATTATTCTCATAAGAACAAATACACATCACCAGACTTCAACATCACATATACTGATATTTATTCAAGCCTTCGCGGTTGACTATCAAATACAAAACTTGATACTACTTCATCCTCCCACATCTACCAGGAATATTATCACTCATACAGATAAGATGCTCATACCCAAGTAGAAACAATGAACATTCAGCTTCAAAGAAAAAAATTCACGTAGATCATCCAAAGTTTCAAGGAACACATGTAAAACATCCGACATAAACCTCCACCCCTATCAATACCGCTTTCTTACTCACAGACCACAACTCCTCATGTCACGAAAACACCAGGTATCATATTATCGCCATATCAAAAGTTCCAAACAATTGAGGTTATCATTCCAGCATCACACTATTCGGATCCCCACGGTCATGCAGACTCTTTCTAAGTCACTTGGGTCATTAACATAATACAAACACAATTTCCCACTTGCACACTCTTCTTTACCCAAATCCGACCACGTCCTACACCACGTCATCAAATACATCCGTAAGCCCACATTTCACCATTAAACCACTGACTCTCAGTTAATTTCTCACCCTTACAATGAATCTCATACAACATTTATCTTTTCCCATACTGCATATATTGCCCTTTCAAATTTACAATGTCTCATACTCAATCGGTTACTTAGTTCCAAACAACTACTAGTTACGCTGTTTGCCAGCACCCGTATGTATGCTCACACCTTGTTTCTGTATCCATATCCCACATATAACAATCCTCTATATGATAGTACTAACACGTGATTCTCTGATCACTTACCAATGCCATTTAACCTATTCATATATTTTCGTCCTGTAACCATTTAAGACCCGCCTCTTGCTTCAAACAGTTTCATCTTATACGCAACTCTCTCGGACATTCTATCCACCCATGACGTACCATGAAGGAACCACGCTACTCAATTCGCATACCATTCTCTTACTCTTCTAACATCCGTGCTCATACACTTATCTTTTCAACACATCATCACCAACTTATCACATTACACTGCCCAAGCTACTCATCAATCGAACCTAAGCACCAAAAATCCAATTTTCTCCCATACAAATAAGATCATTTCACTCCTGAATCTGGCAATCCAGTTAACTCAAAAAAATCACACTGATGGTGTCTCTTCAATACCAAGTTTCTTGTGACTCACACCTTTATTTCATTATCTTGATACTCTCAACATTGAGCAAACTGAGCAACTTCCACGTCAACAGAACACGAACTGAAACTCAAGACGGATTATCAAAACCATACCGGGCGAGCAACACAATCACAAGAAGTTCAGCACAAATCACATTGGCTACCGTCAAGAACCAAGGATAACAACGTTGCCGCACAAACTAGAACACCCATTATATGCGTCTATCAATCGATCTTCATCTAACCTCTGCACATAGAAGTTCTAGGTCTCAATGCTGATTCTCCCATTAATGATGGATAAACACTGCAAGCTCATCAACCCGATATCTTAAAGGACATGATCCAAACACTTACGCTCATGAAGAAAAACAAACAACTCTTCACCAGGAAATCATGAGGAATCAATCCTATAATCATTCGATTGCAGAGGTATAAGTTCACA
>JAUMHN010279513.1:0-19005 GCA_032360265.1 Heliamphora ciliata
GCCAAACAATATTCCACTTCTCCAACCTTGGCTAGAATCTCGAACGGCCCGATGTATCTTGGGGCTAGCTTCCTTTTTTGGCCGAAGCGTATCACCCCTATTCATGGTTGAATCTTCAATAATACATGATCTCCTACTTCAAATCGTAGTGGCCTTCGTCGTTAATCTGCATAGCTCTTTTGTCAGCTCTATGCGGTGGCTATTCGTTGCTGAATAAGTCGGATCTTCTCGGTAGCCTCTTGAACTGGGTTCGGTCCAAGAAGTGCGTTTTCTCCTGCTTCAGTCTAACAAATGGGCAAACGGCAGGGTCTTCCGTAGAGGGCTTCATATGGCGGCATGCCAATGCTGGATTGATAGCAGTTGTTGTAAGAAAACTCGACCAACAGTAAGTGTTTCTCCCAATGTCCCTTGAAGTCCATGACGCAGACTCGAAGCATGTCTTCCAGTGTCTGAATTGTACGTTCTGATTGCTTGTCAGTCTGCGAGTGAAAGATAGTGCTAAAGCAAAGCTCCGTTCCTAAGGCAGTTTGTAAACTTTGCCAGAATCATGAGGTGAAACGTGGATCTCGATCTGACACGATAGATAGTGGAATTCCATGAAGACGTATGATTTCCCGAATGTACTTCTGGCTCAGGGTTTTGAGCTTTTCAGAAGGTCAAACTGGTAAGAAATGTGCTGATTTGGTGAGGCGATCTACGATTAGCCAGATAGAGTCGTGTCCTACTGGTGACCTTGGTAGTCCAGAGACAAAGTCCATAGTGACGTGGTCCCACTTCCACTGAGATATCTTCAGGGGTTGGAGGGTCCCTCCTGGTCTTTGGTGCTCGACTTTCAATTGCTGACAGGTAAGGCATTTAGCTACGAAACTTGCTATATCCTTCTTCATGCCATCCCACCAATAGTGCCTCTTCAGATCATGATACATCTTTATCTCTCCGGGGTGAACAGCAAAAAGTGACTGGTGCTGCTCCTTCAAGATGTTCTTTCTCAGATTCTTGACATTTGGGACGAAAAGTCATCCTAGGCATGTCAACTACCCATCATGGCTTTGATTCCTCCGCAATCAGGTGCCTTCAAATAAACTCGGACTCCTGGTTGTACTTTTGGGCTTCCACGATCTGCTGACGGAGATTTTTTGTTGCCATTGTTAGGCAAAAACAATTTTCATTTTTTGATTCTAATGGTTAGAGTCGGAATTCATTGAGCGTCCCCATCTTGTTCCATTCTCTTGATGCTATACAAGCCATCACGCTTCTCGTCTTCCTATTAAGGGCATCGGCCACCACGTTAGCCTTTCCCGGGTGATAGGCTAATGTAAACTGATAGTCCTCTAAATACTCCATCCAACAGCGTTGTCTCATATTAAGATCCTTTTGGGTGAATAAATATTTCAAACTTTTGTGATCGGTAAAAAGCTTAAACTGTTCTCCGTATAGATAATGCCTCTATAACTTCAGTGCGAACACCATTGCTGCAAGTTTCAGGTTGTGAGTAGGATAATTCTGCTCATGAGGTTTCAATTGTCTCGACCCGTAAGCTACTATCCTACCGCTCTGCATTGGTACACATCCGAGACCATCCTTTGACGCATCACAATACACCGTGTACCCAACTTCTCGTTCAGGTATGATCAGGATTGGGGCACTAGTCAATCTCTTCTTGAGCTCTTGAAAGGCCATTTTGTACTTATCCCTCAACTTAAACTTCACCCCTTTTTGCGTTAATCTAGTCATTGGGCGTGCCAATTTCGAGAAATCTTGGATAAATCTTCGATAATATCCCGCTAACCCAAGGAAACTATGAACTTCAAAAATGTTCCGAGGTGGCTTCCACTCCAAAACAGCTTCTACCTTGGCAGGGTCCACAGCTATTCCTTCCTTAGACACTACATGTCCCAGAAATTTCACTTCGCGTAACCAGAATTCACACTTGCTTGCTTTAGCAAAGAGTTGTGAATCTCTTAACTTCTACAAGACAATTCTTAGATGTTGTTCATGTTCTTCCTCAGATCTGGAGTATACTAGGATGTCGTCTATGAGACCACTACAAATTGGTCGAGGTAGGGTTGAAAAAGTTTATTCATCAAACTCATGAAAACTCCTGGTGCATTGGTTAAACCAAAAGGCATGACTACAAATTCATAATGTCCGTATCATATTCTAAAGGCTGCCTTCGGTATATCCTCCTCCTTGACTCGAAGCTGGTGGTATCCGGAGTGAAGGTCGATCTTTAAGAAACAAGTTGAACCTCGCAACTGGTCGAAGAGGTCATTGATATGGGGCAAGGGGTATCGATTCTTGATTGTTACCTTGTTTAGCAGATAGTAGTATATACAGAGACGCAAGGTTCCATCCTTTTTCTTGGCGAACAATGCTGGCACTCCCCATGGTGACGTACTGGGGCGAATAAAACCTTTGCTGAGCAGTTCCTAAAGCTGGTTTTTTAACTCTTTTAGTTCGGTGGGAGCTATACGGTGGGCTGCAATTGAAATCAGTGCAGTTCCAAGGTGAAGCTCTATCGAGAACTCAATCTCACGACGCAGGGGTAATCCAAGTAGTTCTTCTGGGAATACATCTTCGTATTCGCACACAACTCGGGGTAACTCGGGAGTTAACGAGATGTTTGTACTAGCAAGCAGGCATGCCAATCTCTCTACGAAGTTACCCAATTTACAGTTCTTCGCACTACTCGGGGTTAAGGTCTCACGTCGCTCTCCTAGAATTCGTATAGTAGTGCTGTCTTCCGCTTGCGCCCATATCTTCTTTTGTCAATAGTCAATGATAGCACAGTGTCCCGATAGCCAATTTATCCCGAGAATCATGTCGTAGCCATTGAAATCCATAACTCGTAGGTCACAAGTCATAAGGGTATTGGTTATTCGTAACGTGCATGCCTTACAAATAGAGTCTACTTGGGTTTGATTTCATAAGGGTATGACGACACTTAGGATTTGATCTAATGCCTCAGGTTTCAGAAGCAAGGACTTCATACAGGCTAGAGATATAAAAGAATGGGAAGCTCCGGAATCAAACAGTACTTTCACTAAGGTACTGAATAATACAAGCATACCTTGTATAACTTGGGTGTTTTCCATTTCTTCTTCCTGCAGCGCAAAGATGCGTCCTCCCATCGGTCGATTTCCACTATTGTTCTTGGGATTTCCAGTGTTCAATCCGTTGCCCAAGCCTCCTTGGGGTTTCTGATTCTTGTTGAGCGGTGGTCTTCCCCTTCCATTTTGCTGCTGAGTAGCTGGCCTGGTGACCTGGACTTGTTGTGGGTACCTATGCTGCTGGGTTTGGGGTTGCCTTTAAAGTTGGGGTTGATTGCTCAGATTCCTCTAAGTGAGGCGTGGGCACTCATACTTTCTATGTCCTGGTTGGTGACATTCAAAGCATACCACGGATGTTACGGGAGGGTCCCTTGGTATTCCTTGTTGATACTCCGGCTGGTACGGCTTCTTGGGGATAAACGTCTGGTTGTTCCTCACTGGTCCTCTGGAGCTGGCACTTCCTCTCTTTTGGTTCTATGTCTTCCTCGTGTCAGCTTGATTTGTCTCGGCTAACAAGGCTGCGCGTACCACCTGAGTATAGGTGGGAAGCTGTAAGCAGATCACCCTTGCTCGGATAGATGGCTCCAATCCCCATTCGATCTTTTGCGCCTTCGATTCTTCGTCTGGTACAATGGTTATGGAAAAATGGCTCAATTCCTCAAAAAGATTCACATACTGCATCACGGTCATTGACCCTTGTTTAAGTTTCAAAAATTCCTAGATTTACCCTTGACGGAAAGGGTTTGGGAAATATTTTTCCAAAAATAGACTTTCAAACTGCTCCCACGGCAGAGTCACTACTTCCTAAGTGTTGTTGACCATAGTCCACCAATGATCGGCTTCTCCTTCCATGAAGTGGGCAGCTAAAGCCAATCGATCGGCCTCATCTTGAACTCCCATTGAGTTAAATAATTTCTTAACTACTCTCAGCCATTCTTCTGCCTCTCTCGGCTCTACTCCCCCTCGAAATGTCGGGGCTCGCTGCCTTCCTATTTTTGACAGAAACCATGCTCGGTCACGTACATGTGGGCGGTTGATGCTAGCGGCCAATTCCCATAACACCTGAGCTAACCTCAACGTTTGTAGGCCCATTTGCTTGTTGGTTGTTAGGTCTTCTACCCGCCATTCTAAAATAAAAGAAGAGTGTTACGATTCTGAGAGTTATTCTAGTTTTGGATTACTTATTATGTCTTGGGATTTTGTAGAGTTAGATTGAAGTTTACAGAACTACTTAATAAGATTTCGACATCAAAATTTTCATTTCATTTCAACTCATAGTCAATACCAGTTTGTCAAAAGTTCACACATCACACATACAATCTTCAAGTTAAGGGCAACGTACAATGCTAACATGCTAAAACCTAAACAAACAAATGTGGATAAAAGTGGCAGACTATTGCTTCGAGCTCCTAGGTCTCCTCGGTGATGTTGTAGCAGAGCCACTGCACCTCGACATGCCAGGCGTTAGTTGGCCCCAATTGCACTCTATTGGTTAGGACAGTAGAAGTCTCTCGATATGTCTCGGGGTCGTCAAAATTGATGGCTAGGTTGCGCGGATCGATAATTCCTCTCTCATCTGTTGGCCTCCGATGCTACATCCATCTTACAGTTAACATATCCCCCAGTCACGTCTTAAATTCGGGAGGAAAGTCTAAGCAATAGAGTTTTTAGCTGCATCTCTCGATCACGCGTAAGGGTCCCATGTAGCGCGGAAAAGCCTCTGGTTTTCTCCACATACACATGTGTTCCGGGCAGATTCTGGCATACACCCAATCTCCCACATAGAAACCCAGGCACTCCGGGCGGTCGTAGTAGATGGCGGTATCCATAACCTTATCTTCATCGGACTCGAGCGGAGGTGCCTCAAGCTGATCGTATGGGAAAGAAATCGCCACTTCTTCTTCTTCGTCATCACCATCATCATCGGCATCAAAATTCTCCTCGTCTGGTTCTTCATCTGCCTCCATCTCATCACCTTCATCTTCTGGATTGGCCTGCCTTTCCTCTGGGAAGACCTAAGCTAAAGGGACGGCGTCAATAGGATCTTGCTCCTCCACGGGTATCTCCTCCGGGTCCTCTTCTGGATCTTCTTTGGGACCTAAGTCTTCAGGTTCCGGTGCTGCCCATGGTTCCCCAACCAGCTCTGCGTCGGACGCCATCCTAAAGAAAGAAAAATAGAAAAAATTCTATGGTAAAGACTTTAAGTTGTTAAAATTATATGTGATAAATTAATAGTACATACATTCTACAGAGTTTCTATGCTACAGAACTCGTAATCTCCCATCTCTTAAGGCCTGAAGGTTCACTAAATCTAGCCTCTGATACCAACTGTGACGCCTCGTCCTACGGGCATGTCGGGACATATGTAGCTATAATTAAGAGAGATATTCTAGCCATGCATTCATAATTACATATGATAAATACTACATCATTAAGGGTTCAGAGCTTGTTCAAATATTTAGCGATTACAGTCATCCAAAGAACTTAACAAAAGTTACAAAATATTCGCGGAGACTGAACAAAAGAACAAAAAGAAAGAGAATTTAACGTCTCCCGATGGTGTTGTTGGGATCGGTTGGCTCCTGCTACTCATCTCAATCCTCAAAGTCTTCTTCCTCTACGAGCACACCCTCCTCAAAATGTCCTTCTTCTTCACCTGTGGCACGAATGTCATGAGCCAAAGCCCAGAAAGAAATTTCCTAAACCATCTAACAAACTCACAATAAAATATCCTACAATACATATCGTATAATACCCAATATAGTTTAAGGCCAAAGAGATAGACAAATTTAATAGTTTGAGCAGGGTAGGCAAATATAAGTACAGTTATGCAAGTGCATGATTCAAATGAATGCAATGTAAATGCCAAACCCAATATACATCCAGAACCATAACATGAATTCTATGCCGGGAATTTCAGAGTGGACTTGATGGAAATTTGATCACCGAACCTATCCTCGCATCGTTGTGAAAGGTAAACGCTCGCCTTGGCTACATGCCTCAACCGTTTTACTCAATAGCAACGGTGTGGGGGTGGACCAACCAATTTTGTCCATCCTTATCCTAGCTAACCGATCCCACATTAAGGACCAGGATGCTCGCTAGGCGTCAACCCAAAGTTTAATTAAAAAGGCTAGTGACGAACTCATGGTGCCTATCCCCTTTTCATAATAAGCAATCACCCAATTCATTTTCAATATTGGAAACTAGGGACACCCTAGGTTCAAAATCACAGAAAGAATGATTTCTATATAACCTAACCCACAATGATAGGTACGAAAGGGACTCCGATAAACCAAGATGCCAGTGCAACAATGCTCATGGTGTGCAACATGTTTCTCGTGTACAACTAGTTACAACATGACATATAAATATGATATTGCACAAGGTACAACTCACTAAAGCATAGAGTACAAGTATACGAAGCATAAGCTATAATTCAAGTGACATGGATCCAACCTATTGGCATGGTTTCTAATCATCAAATTGTTAATTTCATACACCAATAACTCACATAAATAAATTAAGGTCCATATATTCAAGTTCCAAAATGTGACACGCTACTCATACACTTAGCCAAATTTGGGCAATTGTTCAAGCATCAATTTTTAAAGTTACATGAGTGTTTTGAAGTAACTAGACATGGATTTAATTTTTGATTCTTGAACACCAATTAGATAAAAATATTTTCTACAACTTTCATGTTTAACACTAAGATCAATTCCTAGGGTAAAAGGGTCATTTATCTTAGTTAAGGGAAAACCATTAAGCACTTTATAGAAAAAACTACAGAATTTAGGCCTCTGTTGGCCACAGTTTTGGGGCATCCATTCAAGGGCTATGGGTATGATTTTACGGGAGCTTTTAGTTTAAGGTGTCCCCTATAAGTTTCATGTTTTGTGCTAAGGCTAGTTGTCCGGAAGAAGTTGATGATTTTGGTCAATTTATAAAATGGGTTTAGTTAGTTTAAAAAGGGTCTGCTGAATAGGTTTTCAACATAGAATGCTCAAAACCTTTGGGGGACCAGCCGTTGGTATTTTGGGATGATATTTGCTCAGTATCTATCTTAAAATGTTAGCTACATTTTTCATGAAAACCACTTTTGGGTTTGGCTATTAAAAACTTAGATTTCTGGTCCCACAAAAATGTGTGACAAAGAGCTCTATCAATCACTGAATCACAATAGTAACTTTGAGAAGACTTTTGACCTATCAATACTTTATATTTTTGGTTAATTTTTGGTAGATAGTATGATAAATATGTTATCTACATTTTTTATGTTTTGACCTAAACTCGGCTCTCACTCTAACGTAGGGTTTTTGTTTCTGCAACTCAGAGTGGTCAAAATCTAACACTCTTTGGTAAAAATGGTATATCTAAAGTTCTACTCAACAAAATCACTTCAAACCAATTTTTTATGAAAGAGAACTTAAAATTATAGGTCTGAACATAAAATTCACATTTTGATCATTTTTCTACAATTAGTTGTGATAGTTTAAAGTTCGTGATAGAATGTTGGTATACCTAGAAAATTAGGTTATCTAGGGTTTCGATAACTTAGCTCATGTTGTGTTTAGAAAATTTGGTGGCTCTCCCTCACCTTTCTTAGCTGAAAATATAGAGGAGAATAAAGGTGTGGGTGTGTTCTTTTTATAGAAAAATTGGTAAGTTTAATTATTAAGATGTAAGCTTTATTTTGAATTGTTCTTAATTTCCATTGGTTGCATGGGGTAGCAAAATCCTTTAAAGACTTACATTTTCAGATTTGGCAGCAAGGGAAGTCGGCTACGTCAATTTGGAAAAGAAAAATTCAGACTTTGCATTAATTTTGGGACTTAAATCGTATTTTAGTATCATTTTGTGTAAGAAAGTGCATAAAATATTAATTTTATGTATAGTTATGGTATCTTAACCTACTAAAACCTATTATATTAATGTTTTTAAAAATAATTTAGTCTTATCATTAATTATCATAATTTTAATAGCAATTAATTTAATAGGTATAGACTTTTAAGTCAAATTAAGCTAGTTTGACAATAATTGACTTTTTGACTTATTTATTGTGTAGAGACTTTAAATAATGATTTGTCTATTTTTGTTTACCTATATTATTATATTATTGTGTATATTACTTGTATAAAAAGTCATAGGTCATAATAATGCTTAATTTATACAATTGTTTTTCATTTTTAAGCTTAAAAAGGTAAAAAGTAGCTTTTTGTGCACAATTCTCTAGGTAGCCGGCCATGCAAGGGTATTTTTGTTATTTTTGTTGTTATTTTGTCTTTTATTATTTAATTGTATATAAATATCTAATTTTGGGCGTCCATGTGTCAAAATTTGAGTTTTTAAGACTTTTTGATGTACTATGGGCAAAATGGTCATTTTACCCTAATTATAGAAAAAAAAATTTAATCTTATATTTTATGTTATTTACTTAATTTAGACTGTCCCGAGACTTTTCTGAATGTTTAAGCTTCTTCTCTTTTGAGGATTTGACCTCTTTAGGGTTTTCTATGTTAAATTTGGGTTTCAGGTTAATTAGGGTTTTTCTTATTCATGCAGCGACCTAAGTTCTCATTGTATGTTCGTCGCTAATACTAGGATTTAAGCTGGGCTATTACAAAAATAGCTTAGGGAAGGCCAACAAATCCTTTATTGAGATTCAATGGAAGGATTCCCTGATGGTTCAAGGATAGATTGGATAAGGACGAGAAGGCAATCACCATTGACCTGATTTGAGAGATCGTTTGAGGGTCAACGCACGTGAGATTAGGGATTAATAACAAACAAACTACACTTAAAGGAATGTTCTCAGGACCAATTTACTACAATCAGATCTTGACAAAGAGATATTATGCAATGGGTTGCCAAACCAGAATTTGTCTTAAAGTTACATCGGTCTAACGTACTTCAATTCAAGCATCCTAGTCTACTTCCTAGGTTGAAATTTCAAAATCAAATAAAGACTTCTCAAAATTACTTCAGCCGAATGTTGTATCAAGATCATGAGAAGATGAAAGGTGGCAAAGGGTGTGATTAGAGTCGAATGTTCAGGACTGAAGGAATGATTTCGAGTGCCCAAAATGAAAATTAGTTCAAGGATGATGACTTGAATCAAAGGAGAATCAAATGCAATTACAGGTTATCTTTTAGGTATTGCTCCACAATAAAAATTCAAAGAGAGAAGGGTGTTTTCTAGGATGAAATTCCTGACAAGGTTATCAACGAAACTTAGGTGTAAGAGGGCTACCGACGAACGACACTAGAGGGTATTGCTAAAAGACCGATGATATTACAAGGGAGGACATGCAAAAGAACTTCAACTAGGTACAAAGGTTAACTTAAACGCATGTGGTAAACGAGAAAGGAACTCATAATGATGAAACAGCAGGGTCTAACGGTGGCTCTCCTGGTAATATCTGAAACTTTCCTAGTTCATACTCCCGTCTAGCCCCTTAAAATAAGATAACTCGTTGCATGAATCTCCAGTCTTCGATCTCGATGTCCTTACTCGTCCCTTGCATGTAGATTTCCTGCTGCTTCCGGACCTGGTAGCATCCTAATACGACTCGGTTTAAGACTTAGATGTAGTAGATTTTAGTTCTTATAATATACAGATGATAATAATCATTAATACAACGCATCCTATAGAGTTTCTACGCGTCAGAATGCATGGTTACCAATATCCCAAGGCCTGAAGGTTCACTAAACCTATGCTCTGATACCAACTGTGGCGCCCCGACTCCCGAATACGTTGAGACATACATATACTAAGAATCAAGGTTAAGCTAACGTTTCATTCATAGATAATCATTGAAGTATTACATCATTTGAGTCTCGAAAAACTCATAAAATACAGATATTGCAACCATTAAAGCGTGATTACGAAAGATACAGAGACTTTCTGAGGTAACAAACAAAAGATCGCTTTCGTTGCGGTAAGTTTTGATCGAATCATTGTGCTCCTAGTACTTACCCTGTTCGGTCTATTAGGGTTGTATACTAAAAATCATGTTTTTAGTATTTACTTTTACTTTAATAAAATTAATTTTTTTATTTTATGAGAATCTTAATGAGTATTATATACAATATCATTTTTTCAAATATTATGCATGGATGTCCTTTATTCTGTACAGTATTTAATCTAGTATGTAGAGTACGGCTCGCACACAGAATACTAAATTTTAGGTTCTTGCAGAATATTAGTTTTTGTTCACAGTTTAGATGGAAATCGACATACCATCGAAACAACTATATGTTAGGGTTGGTATACTGAAAATCATATTTTTAGTATTTAATTTTATTTTAATAAAATTAATTTTTCATTTTATGAGAATCTTTATGACCAAATGTATGTATATCATTTCTTTGATATGCATAGATGTCCAATATTCTATATAGTATTTAATCTGGTGTATAGAGTACGGCTTGCACACAGAAGATCAAAATTTAGGTTCTTGTAGAATATAAGTTTTATGTTCACAGTTTAGATGAAAATGAACAAGCCATCGGTATGACTGTGGCACAGAGTTTTAGTAGGTCTGCCTTAGTTACGGGGAACAAATAATAGCATTGTCTATTGTTTCGACTCTCTGTACTAGTACACTTTGTTTGTATTGAACGAGACACATTAGGGTAATTAATTTTATACTAAGTATGTAAATTAATTTACACCCCAAGGTTATTATGAGAGTGCTTATTCTCTTAATCCTTAAATAATTATTGAATTACGTATATTTAATATTCGTTGTTTTGATTCATTAGAGGGTGCGATCTTTTATGGGTCTATATTCCCGGTGAGTTAGATAGCGGTATTAACTATATGATGATTATTAATTGTTGACAGAATCCACATCTCGATAGTTCGGGATTAACGATACCCCCTTAAGGAAGATTATAACTTTTGACTGGGCCAAACCCTGCAGGTGGATTTTATTATCTGGTGGTCAAATAAGTTAAGCGGAATGGCTTAAGAAATTTCAAGATGCCGATTAAATTAAATTGTCGGTAATTAAATTTAATTAGCAGGTGTTGAGAATCTTAACGTAGGGAGATGAGTTAAGTATTTAATAACAGAAACTCATTGCAAGATGGTCTTGAGATTATGGCTTAGAGTGCAATTACAGTTTTTTAGTAGTGTGAACTATAATTTAGTATTTTATGAAAATTACAGAAATCGCTGCAAAATTTCCATAATTACAGGTACCGCGGAGAGGTTTACTTAATTGCGGAAACAGCTGGATACGTATCTAGGTTACACTAGGAGTCTTTGTCATAATTACTCCACAAGTCCCTACTGTAGCCCTATAAATATGCGGGTAAGCTGAACTAAATTCATAACTTGTCTTCAAGACTAAAGCTGACCAAGTTCTGCCGGTACGAGTTCTCGAAGGATCGTAGTCCACACTACGTTCGGGATTCGCGTAAGGGAATACAGTAGAAGGTCTGACGGGAGCTTCAACTCGAAATAAAAAATCATAGTTGGAGAATCGACCAAAAATGTATTCTTCTAAATTAATTGTGGTGGAACGAATTTTTTTTTTGATCGTTCGACATCAAAAGTTTTATCTAGAATTCGTTTCGATGATTACCCGTCCAATTATTTTTTTATCGAACATTGTTTACAAAAATAATAATCTTGGCAGTTTTGCCTCCAACAATTGGATTCAGAGCTGTTTTATTTTTTGTTTAGGGTTTATCGAGGGGTCGGGTAGATTTAAAATTGTGCTAACTTTGTTTTGCAGGAATTCTAATCCTTGTTTTTTTATCATCGTTTTTTATATGTTTGATTGAATAGTTTGGATAATGATTATAATTATTTTTTTAATCACGATGGTTGATCGTGATAGTTTATGTTTGTTAGATCGAATGTGAGCCTACGGGACATAAGTTTTCGATATAAAAGTTTGTATTTATTTTTAAATATTAGTTTAAAATATTTAAGAACAGGTTGAATATTCAAGAATAGGAAGAACAGGTGGCAGCACCGGCGGTGGTTCCGAGATTTACGGGTCACGGATCGCGGTGGCTTTTTCACAAATTTTTTGATAATTTTTTCAGCAATTTTTCAGCAGTTTTTTCTATAGTTTCTATGCTTAAAAACAATATTAAAATAGGTCCCAAAAATATTTAAAAAAGGCACAAAATAGCCCACCCGGTGGCACCACCGGCGGCGGTTCAGGGCCGTTTTTCGATAGTTATTTGCGTTGTTTTTGAGACTTGTTTTGAGCATATTTTTAGGCATAAAATAGCAGTAAAATACCACTAAAAACAGTCCAAAAAGATGGCAGAAACAACATCAAAACAGGCGACAAAAAGCAGCAACAGCAGCGGCCTTGGGCTGCGACGACGCAGGCTATTCGGGGCTATTTTTTTAGGCTTTTCGGGATTGTTTTCGAGGCATTCTTCGAGGAATCATATTTCTGGATATTAGTCCTAAAATAAGTGAAAAATGAGAGTCAAAACAATCACGGAACAAGCTGAAACAAGCGGCACAACAGCAGCGGCAGTGGGCGGTGCAGCGCAACGACTTCTCGGGTTTTTGATGGTTGTTTTCGGGCTGTTTTCGAATTAGAGTTTTTAAACAGAAATATAGTATATTTATTTAGCTGTGTTTAAGAAAAAGGGGATGAAAATGGAGTTCGGATGAGGCCAGAACGGCCTCAGGAAGTTGGTGGTGCAGTGCTGTTGCGGGGCTGTAGCATTTTTTATGTTTTGGCGGCCATCGAAGCCTGTTTTTTGGACTATTTTTTACGAGTTTTTTTGACAGAAAGATAGTATATTTCATTAGCTATGTTTTAGAAAAAATAGGGACGAAAACGGAGTTTGGAACGAGGTCGAAAAAGCCTCGAGAAAAGACTGGTGCAGTGCTGCCAGCGGGTGGCCGACGGTGGTGGCTGGTTTCGGGATTCTGTCGGCTCTTTTATGATATGTATTGATCAAGATGTGATATATTTGTTTATCACTACAAATCAGAGAATCCTGATGCAATCTAGATACCGATAAGCAGCTGTTTCAAAGGATTGAAACTCTTACAGCTTATATTTGAACAAGAGACTGAAACTCTTCAGAGTTTCGTATTGATCATAAAATCGGGATATATACATATCTTGCTTTTATATTCATATGAACTGCGTGGATGATGTATATCTATTTTATATTTTTCTGTTAATTTAGTTAATTTAGAGAATTCGATTTTAATTAAATATTTTGTAAAGGAAAATAATATTAAGTTTTTTTTATTAAGATTTTTAATTAAATGAAAAAACTATAGATATTTTATTTTTTACAAAATATCACGTTTAAGATGATTTTTTATAAAATTAGATATCTTGAAAAAATGTGAAAAATAATTTTGGATTTTGAATTAATTAAATGAAAAAATGTTTAATCTAAATAAATTATTATTTTTTTAAAAATATGTAACGAATAATAAAATACTTAAATACCTTTAATCACTACCTTAGCTGAAAAGTTGAAGGAAAAACTGTGCATTTATTGAATTTTATTTATTACACATTATAACACGAAAAGATGGTTTGACAAATCAGAATCTTTAGAATTGTGTATACGGAAAGATATTTGATTCTTTCAGATCATGTAATTTTCAAAATTAATAAATTTATTTTAATTAAACGAATTTTTATAACCCTCAAAAATATTTTAAAAATCTAAGTGGGAGAGGAGATTTATTTATAGATAAACTCTGCAGTCTTCATCACCAGTTTGTAGGTGATGTAATTAAGTCCTACGTGTTAGTAGTGAGGCCTTCCTCTCTATCGGACAGATTAATTGCGGTATCGCCACTACAAACTTCCTTTAGGGATAATTCTGAAAAATTGTTAGTGTGCATCACTTCTCTATCTAAATGGTTCATTGTGAAGCAATTCATTTGGGATTAGGTGATGGTTAACACTTAGCTGTAAATAAATAATATCATCTCCATCTGAGTCACTGCAATTATTTACTAGACCAAAACTATGTCAGCTATTTAATTTTACTTGGCAGGGTCAGTTGCATAGATAGTAAAATTAAAAAGAATTGGCCTGTCGGGACAAACGATGGATAGTAGACGTCCTCCCATCGAGGTATGCTATTCACAAGGTACCAGGCTGCTGGCGAATTTTTTTTTTAAATGGTAGAGGGAACCAAATTAAAATAAATTCAAAGTATTGGTCGTCATAATTAACGATTATTTTTTAATTATGTGATTCTCAGGAATAAAATGGCATTTAATTCACTCAAGGTTATATTTAAATAAAATAAACTAACGGGATCAAATTTTGTTGACTGAAAAAGTAACTTTGATATAACTTTAAGTACCAAGGGTATTCCTTCAATGCCAGAAAATGTGTTTATTTCTGAAAAGGGTACTTCCTCTAGGTCGAAAGGCATGAATAAGAAAAAAGTTCAGAAATAGGGTGGCACGATTCCAAAGGTAGTTAGTGGGCCACTTACTGGTGTGAAAAAGTCGAAAGATAAATATTTTCACTGCAACCAGACATGACACTAGAAAAAGATATGTCTAGTTTATCTCAGCAAGCTGAACAAATAAGGTAATTTCTGTTCACTGGTTGTGAAAACATATTTAACGGTGTTATCTACCGGTACCTGGTGTGTAGATACGAGAGCCACTAATCATGTCTGCAATTCGTTGCAGGAGTTCTAGGAAACTCGACAACTTAGTGATGGGGAGATTTACCAGCATATGGGCAATAATACAAAGGTAACATAAGTTACAGTGGGAGATGTCACTCTCAATTTTAGTGGAGATCGAGTTTTAATATTGAGAGATTGTCTATATGTACCTTTCATTAGAAGAAACTTAGTTTCTGTTTCTAGATTGGTTAAAGGTGGATATTTGATTTATTTTAATAACTCTGTGGTTATTAAGGATAATAAACAAGTTATCTGTTCTGGTACATTGGTGGATGATCTTTATGTTATTACTCTAATCTCTCCTACACTGAAACTAACTGAATTGAATAACACATTTAATTTATCATATAAGAGAAAATTTGCTTCTTTAATAAACCAAACTTTTCTTTGGTACTTACGCTTAGGTCATATTAATCTAAAAAGGATAAATAGACTAGTAGAAGATGAACATTTGAGTTCATTAGAAGTGGAGGCACTTTTAGTCTGTGAATCCTACTTAGAAGGTAAGATGACTAAGAGGCCCTTTTCGGCCAAAGGTTATAGAGCTAAAGAACCGTTGAAATTAATTCACTCAAATGTATGTGGTCCCATGACAATCCTGGCTAGAGGTGGCATTGAGTACTTCATCAGTTTTATTGATGACTACTCAAGGTATGAATACATTTACCTGATGCACCGTAAGTCTGAATGGTTTGAGAAATTCAAAGAATTCAAGGCGGAGACGGAGAAGCATCTAGGTAAAAGTATCAAATCACTGCATTCCAACCGTGGTGGGGAGTACCACTTTAGAGAGTCTAGGGACTACCTATCATTGGAAGGGATTATATCCCAGTTGACTTCACCGGACACTCTGCAGCAAAATGGTGCAGCAAAAAGAAAAAATAGGACTCTTATAGAAATGATAAGTGTTTGAGGCAAAACTGCCAAGATCATTATTTTTGCAAACGATTTTCGATAAAAAATTAACTAGACGGGCAAACGCCGAAACAGACTACAGATAAAACTTTTGACGTCGAACGATTAAAATAAAACTCGTGCAACCAAAGTTAATTTAGAAGAATACCTTTTGTCGATCGATTCATCAACTACGATTTGATTTCGAGTTGAAGCTCCTGTCATATCTTCTACTATATTCCCTTACGCGATTCTCGAACGTAGTGTGGGCTACGGACTATCGAGAACTCGTACCGGCAAAACCCAGATATATTTAGTCTTGAAAGACAAGTTATGATATGAAACTGGTTCAGCCCACCCGCATATAAATAGGGCTACAGCAAGGACCTAGGGTGTAATTATGAGTAAGACTTCCAGTGAAACACAGACACCGACCAGCGATTTCTGTAATTATGGAAAGACAGCAGCGGTTTCTACAATTTCTATAAAACATTAAATTACAGTTCACACCACTAAGGAACTATAATTGCACTCTGTCCCATAATCTCAATACCTTCTTTCATTGAGCTCCTGTTGTTAAATGCTTACCATTTCTCCCCACGTTAAGATTTTCGATACCCGCCAATTAAATTTAATTACTGACAATTTAATTTAATCGGCATCTTGATATTCCTTAAACCCTTCCGTTTAACTTATTTGACCGTTGGATAATTAAATTCACCTGCTGAGTTTGGCCCGATCAAAACTTATAAGCTTCCTTAAGGGGGTATGTCAATCCCGATCTTTCGGGACGTGAATTCCGTCAATAATTAATATTTTTCATACAAATATTACCGCTATCCAACTTATTAAGAATATAGACCTAAATAAGATCATACCCTCTAATGACTCAAAACAACGAATATTAAATATATGCAAATTAATAATTATTTTAGAATTAAGAGGATAAGCACTATTCATAATAATCTTGGGTATGAATTAATTTATATTGTCAGTATAAAATTAATTACCCCAAATGTCCCATTCAATACATATAAAGTGTACTAGCACAAAGAGTCGGAACAATAGACAACACTATTATCTGTTCCCCGTATTTAAGACAGACCTACTAAAACTCTGTGCCACAGTCGTACTGATGGTATGTACATTTTCATCTAAATTGTGAACATAAAACTTATATTTTATAAGAGCCTAAAATCTGATATTCTGTGTGTAAGCCGTACTCTACACACTAGATTAAATACTATACAGAATATCGGGCAACCATGTATAACATTAAAGAAATGATACACATACATTGCTCATAAAAATTCTCATAAAATAGAAAATTAGTTTTATTAAAATAAAATAAAATACTAAAAATAGGATTTTTAGTATACCAACCCTAACAATCCCCTACTTATACTCAAAATTATACTGCTATACATCTGACTCCCATGCCCTCTACATGACTATCAAAAGACTTAGCCGGTAAGCTCTTTGTAAAGGATTTGCAAGGTTGTCTCCTAATGCAAGCTCTATGGCTGATTGAAAATCTTAGTCTGTGTACCCTAAAGATACTAGGCTGTCTGCTTGGTAAACCAGCATATAATCCTTAGTCCTTTTTAGGTACTTGATTATATTCTTTACCGCAGTTCAATACTCCTGCCCTAGATTAGACTGATATCTGCTAACCATGGTAATGGCAAAGCAGATGTCAAGTCTAGTACAAAGCATAGCATACATGAGGCTTCCTACTACCGAAGCATAAGGAACTGCCTTCATCTTCTCTATCTCATCAGTTGTCTTAGGACACTGATCCTTGGATAGAGTAATTCCATACCTAAAAGGAAAAAACTCTTTCTTGAAATTCTGCATGCTAAAATGAGCAAGGTTATCATCGATATATTTTGCTTGTGATAAGCCCATCATCCTTTGTTTTTGATCTCGCACATGTTTGATCTCAAGGATGTGATTGGATTCTCCCAAGTCCTTCATATCAAACTGCCTAGATAACCATACTTTAACCGTAGATAATGCCCCCACATCGTTTTTGATGAGCAAGATATTGTCTACATAAAGTACTAGGAAGATCACCACGCTTCTGTCACGCTTCTTATACACACAGGACTCATATGGACTTTGATCAAAACCATAAGACTTAATGACTTGATCAAACTGAGTGTTCCAAGACCTCGATGCCTACTTATGTCCATAAATGGATCTCTTAAGCTTACACAACATGTGTTCCTGGCCCTTTGCAATGAATTCGTCTGGTTGTATCATATAGACACACTCGTCAAGACATTCGTTAAGGAAAGCTGTCTTGACGTCTATTTGCCAGATTTCGTAATCGAAATGAGCAGCAATGGATAAGAGAATTCGGATAGACTTAAGCATGGCAACTGGAAAAAAGATTTCCTCATAATCGTTCCCTTCTTTTTCAGTGAATCCTTTAGCAACAAGCCTAGCTTTGAAGGTTTCAACCTTCCCGTTTGCTCCTCTCTTTTTCTTGAAGATCCACTTGTATCCAATGGATTTTATCCCTTCGGGTGGTTCTACAAGTTCCTAGACCTGATTAGAATGCATAGATTCCATCTCTGAATTCATACCCTTTGCCAAAGATTTGCATCTGTCTTGTAGTGCTTCATTGTAGTTACAGGGCTCGATATCTAGTTCTGTCGAAATCCTGTCAAAAGACTCTCCCAATAACATATACCGGTCAGGTTGATGAACAATCCTCCCACTACGACGAGGCACTACCTGTGTCTTTGTACTAGTAGTAACACGCTGTGCAGAATCAGAACGCTGTGCATCAGCACCCTGTTCTTAATTTGCACCTGTCCCGATAATCCTCCCACTACGATGAGGTAATGAGATATCAGTGGCTTGCTCTTCTATTCTACTAGTATTTTCTCTCAGTTCTTTCAGAATAATTTTTATATTGGGCTTGTGATCCATAATATAATCCTTTTTTCAAGAATCGGGCATTGGTGCTAACAATGACCTTCTCCTTAGAATTATTAAATAGACCATCCTTCGTTCCCTTGGGATACCCCACAAAGAAACAGACTTTCGTCCTCAGTTCCAACTTACGAGCGTTCCCTTTCAACACATGTGCTGGATACCCCCAAATTCAAATGTATTTCAGACTAAGCTTACGCCCGGTTCATAATTCTGTGGGAGTAGAAGGTACTGACTTAGAAGGTACCAAGTTCAGAATATAAGCCGCTGTCTCTAAAGCAAATCCTCAAAATGAATCGGGTAAACCTGAATAAGTCATTATGGATCTTACCATCTCCATAAGAGTCATATTCCTTCTGTTTGCTACACCATTCTGCTGCGGAGTGCCAGGTGCAGTCAACTGGGATATAATCCCCTCTGATGACAAGTAGTCCTTAAACTCTCCAAAGAGGTATTC
>JAUMHN010279623.1:0-19005 GCA_032360265.1 Heliamphora ciliata
AAAACTCTGTACCACAGTCGTACCGATGGTATATCCATTTCCATCTAAACTGTGAACATAAAACTTATATTCTGCAATAACCTAAAATCTAATCTTTTATGTGTAAGTCGTACTCTACACACCAGATTAAATACTATACAGAATATTGGACATCCATACATAACAAAGAAACGATATGCATACATTACTCATAAAGATTCTCATAAAATAAAAAATTAATTTTATTAAAATACTAAAAATATGATTTTTAGTATACCAACCCTAACAGCTTTAACTACAAATGGTATTCCTTCAATACCAAGAAATGTGTTTATTTCTAAAAAAGGTTCTTCCTCTGAGCGGAATGACATGAAGAAGAAAAAATTTCAGAAATAGGAAAACACGATTTTCAAGGTAATTAGTGGGCTACAGATTGATGTGAAAAAATCAAAAGACAGATATTTTCACTACAATCAAACCCAGCACTGGAAAAAGCTATATCTAATATTAAAAAGCTATATCTAATATTTCTTAAAAGGTAGAACAAACATGAGAATTTCTTTTCACTGGTTGTGAAAACATGTTTAGCGGTGTTATCTACCGAAACCTGGTGTGTAGATACGGGAGTCACTAATTATGTCTGCAATTCATTGTAGGGGTTCTAAGAAATTCGATAACTTCGTGATGGGGAGATTTACTTGCATATGGACAATAATACAAAGGTAACAGCAGTTGCAATAGTAGATGTCACTCTCAGTTTTGGTAGAGATCGAGTTTTAATATTGAGAGATCGTCTTTATCTACCTGCCATTAGAAGGAACTTAGTTTCCGTTTCTGGATTGGCTAAAGACGGATATTTGATTTATTTTAATAATTCTGTGGTTATTAAGGGTAATAAATGGGTTATCTGTTCTGGTACATTGGTGGATGATCTTTATATTATGACTCCAATCTCTCCTACACTGCAACCGACTGAAACGAATAATACATTTATATTACCATATAGGAAAAAGTTTCCATCTTTAATGAACCAAACGTTTCTTTGGCACTTACGCTTGGGTCATAATAATTTAAAAAGAATAAATAGACAGGTAGCATATGAACTTTTGAGTTCATTAGAAGTGGAGGCACTTCCAGTCTGCAAATCTTGCTTAGAGGGTAAGATGACCAGCAAGCTCTTTTCAGCCAAAGGTTATAGAGCTAAAGAACCGTTGGAGCTAGTTCATTCTATTGTGCGTGGTCCTATGACAATCCGGGCTAGAGGTGATTTTGAATATTTTATCAGTTTCATTGATGACTATTCAAGGTATGGATATATTTACCTGATGCACCGTAAGTATGAATGCTTTGAAAAATTCAAGGCGGAAGCAGAGAAGCGTCTAGGTAAAAGTATCATGTCACTACAATTTGACCGTGGTGGGGAATACCACTTTGGAGAGTTTAAGGATTACTTATCATTAGAGGGGATTACATCCCAGTTAACTGCACCAGACACTCCGCAGTAAAATGGTGTAGCAGAAAGAAGGAATAAGTCTCTTATGAAAATGGTAAGGTCCATGATGAGTTATTCAGATTTACCTGATTCATTTTGGGAACTCGCTTTAGAGATAGCGGCTTACATTTTGAAGTTGGTATCTTCTAAGTTAGTACTTTCTACTCTCACAGAATTATGGACCAGGTATAAGCCTAGTCTAAAACACATTCGAATTTGGGGGTGTCCAACAGATGTGCTGAAAGGGAACACGGGTAAGTTGGAACTAAGGACATAAGTCTGTTTCTTTGTGGGGTATCCTAATAGAACGAATGGTGGTCTGTTTTATAATCCTAAGGATCATAAAGTCATTGTTAGCACTAATACTTGATTTTTAGAAGAGGATTATATTATGGATCACAGGCCCAAAGGCAATATTGTTCTAGAAGAACTGAGAAAAAATACCAGTAGAACGGAAGAACAAGTCACTAATATCCCATTACTTCGTCATAGTGGGAGGATTAACGGGACAAAAGCAAATCAAGAACAGAGTGCTGATGCACATGGTTCTAATTCTGCACAGCGTGTTACTGCTAGTATACAAACACAGGTGGTGCCTCGTGGTAGTAGAAGGGTTATTTATCAACCTGACCGGTATATGTTCTTAGGAGAGTCTTTTGACAGGATCCCAACAGAACTAGATACTGAGCCTTGCAACTACAATGAAGCACTTCAAGACAAAGATGCAGAACTTTGGCAAAGGGCTATGAATTCATAGATGGAATTTATGTATTCCAATCAGGACTGGGAACTTGTAGAACCATCCAAAGGATTAAAATCCATTAGATGCAAGTGAATCTATGAGAGGAAGAGAAGAGCAACGGGAAGGTTGAAACCTTTAAAGCTAAATTTGTTGCAAAAGGGTTCACTCAAAAAGAAGGGATCAATTATGAGAAAACCTTTGCATCGGTAACCATGCTTAAGTCTATTCGGATTCTCTTATCCATTGCCACTCATTTTGATTACAAATTCTGATAAATGGACGTCAAGACAGCTTTCCTTAATAAAAGTCTTGATGAGTGTATCTATACGATACAACTAGATGGATTCATTGCAAAGTGTCAGGAACACATGTGGTGTAAGCTTAAGAGATCTATTTATGGACTAAAGCAAGCATCGAGGTCTTAGAACACTCAGTTTGATCAAGCCATTAAATCTTATAGTTTTGATCAAAGTTCAGAAGTCGTGTGTGTATAAGAAGCGTGACAAAAGTGTGGTGATCTTTCTAGTACTTTATGTAAATGATATCTTGCTCATCGAAAATGATATAGGGACATTATCTACGGTTAAAGTAAAGTTATCTGGGCAGTTCGATATGAAGGACTTGGGAGAAGCCAGTCACATCCTTGGGATCAAGCTCGTGCGCGATCGGAAACATAGGATGTTGGGCTTATCACAAGTAAAATATATCGATGATATCCTTGCTCGTTTTAGCATGCAAGATTCTAAGAAAGGGTTTCTCCCATTCAGCCATGAAATCACTCTATCAAAGGATCAGCGTCATGAGACACCTGATGAGATAGAGAAGATGAAGGCAGTTCTTTATGCTTCGGTAGTAGAAAACCTCATGTATGCTATGATTGGCATTGGACCGACATCTGCTTTGCCGTTGGCATGGTTGGAAGATATCAGTCTAACCTAGGATAAGAGCTTTGGACTGCAGTAAAGAATATAATCAAGTACCTAAAAATGACTAAAGATTATATGTTGGTTTACCCGGCAAACAGTCTAGTACTTTTGGGGTACATAGACTCAGATTTCCAGTTAGACATAGAGCTTACCTCAGGAGATAACCTTGTAAATCCTTTACAAAGAGCTTACTGGCTAAAACTTTTGATAGTCATGTAGAGTGCATGGGAGTCAGATATATGGCAGTATGATTTTGAGTATAAATGGGAGATTGCTAGGGTTAGTATACTGAAAACTATGTTTTTTATTTAAATTTTATTTTAATAAAACTAATTTTCTATATTATGAGAATCTTTATGAGCAATGTATGTGCATTATTTTTTTAATGTTATGTATGAATGTTCGATATTCTGTATAATATTTAATCTGGTGTGTAGAGTACAGCTTGCACATAGAAGATCAGATTTTAGGTTCTTGCAGAATATAAGTTTTATGTTCACAGTTTAGATAGAAATGAACATACCATCGGTACGACTGAAGCACATAGTTTTAGTAGGCCTATTTTAGTTACGAAAAACAAATAATAGCGTCGTCTATTGTTCTGACTCTCTGTGCTAATACACTTTGTAGGTATTGAACAGGACATTTTGGATAATTAATTTTATACTGAATATATAAATTAATTCACACCATAAGGTTATTATGAATAGTGGTTATCACCTTAATCCTTAAACAATTATTGATTTGCATATATTTAATATTCGTTATTTTGATTCATTAGAGGGTTCGATCTTATATAGGTCTATATTCCTGGTGAGTTGGATAGCGGTATTATTTATATGGTGAATATTAATTATTGACAGAATCTACGTCCCGAAAGATTGGAATTGACGCTACCCCCATAAGGAAGCTTATAAGTTTTGACCGGGCCAAACCATAGAGATGAATTTAATTATTCGATGGTCAAATAAGTTAAGCGGAATGGCTTAAGGGTTATTAAGATGCCGATTAAATTAAATTGTCAGTAATTAAGTTTAATTAGTGGGTATCAAGAATCTTAATGTGGGGAGAAATGGTAAGCATTTAATAACAGGAGTTCAATGCTATATGGTCTTGAGATTATAGGTCACAGTGCAATTATAGTTCTTTTGTGGTGTGAACTGTAATTCAGTATTTTATGAAAATTGCAGAAACTGCTGCTGGTTTTCCATAATTGCAAATTCTGCTATGAGATTTGCTTAATGGCAGAAACTGCTAATACGTGTTTGTGTTCCACTGGAAGTCTTACTCATAAATACTCCCTAAGTCCTTGCTATAGCCCTATTTATATGCGGGTAGGCTGAACTAGTTTCATAACTTGTCTTCTAAGATTAAAACTGTTCTGATTCTTTCGGGACGAGTTCTCGGAGGATTATAACCCACATTATATCCGGAAATCGCATAAGGGAATATAGTAGAAGATCTGACAAGAGTTTCAACTCGAATTCAAATCGTAGTTGAAGATTCGACCGGTAAAAAGGTATTTATCTAAACTAACTTCGGGTGCACATGTTTTATTTTGATTGTTCGTTATCAAAAGTTTTATTTGGAGCCCGTTTTGGCGATTGCCCGTCTAGTTAATTTTTTTTAGTTAATCATTTGCAAAAATAAAGATCTTGACAATTTTTTCTCTAACAATAGGCCACAGTATTAATATCCCATGGGATATCAAGACCTATCACCCCTCCTACTCCAACTTTAATCGCTCCTACTACTCTAGCTCCAGCTCTAGCACTAGCTCCAGCAGCAAATCCCATACCAACAACACCAGCAACATCATCTCCAGCTCCAGCACTAGCATCAGTAGCCTCTGGTGCCCGTCTCCTCCTTCTGCCACTAGGTGCAGTCGGGCTGGGACCTAATGGTCCTAACAGATGAGCCTAAGCCCAAGCTATGTAATCCCCCTCTTGTTCGAATAGCTTTGAGGCGTGTGTCCCATCATCTCTAATAAAATGTCGACTCTGTTCATGTGGTCTGTCCGGTGCATGCTGGCTGGTGGAGTAGTTAGAACTCGAAAATGATCGAGATCGAGTGACTGGTGAACGACCCTCTCTCTTAAGTAGTACTCGTGGCAGAAGGGGCCCTCCAGTAGAATTTGCATCGAGGTGGCATCCCGGCTATGCATCAAGTCCTCGCCAGCCCAATCCTCCACCTCATGCCAGACATCCCAGTGCACCTACAAAAATTCAATAAATAATATAGGGAACAAAAGATCAGTAAGCAATAATAGTGCAGAGTAGGGATTAGCGAATAATAAAATGAGCAGTACAGTGCAGTGATTAGTGTGCAAAACAAGTTTCAGTCAACAGTGCAGTGAATGGTGCAATGCACAGTTATCAGTCTAGTGTTTAGTAAATAGTGCAGTGAAGAGAGCAATAATCAGTGCAGTGAACAATGAATAGTATCCTTCCCCCCAACCCTCTTTCCCTGTAGACCTCAGGCCCACCGAGTTGCGTAGGAAACAACTAGAGGGTCTGCGGAAGAGATCACCAGGATATGAAGCCCGAGGAACTCGTAGGTCCGAAGCTATAAAAAACATATTTTAGGAAGCAGATAACAGATAATAGATAACAGAAGAAATGAATGAATGATGTGCAGAAACTGAAGCATACCTCATAGACCCTCTAGTACCTCCCGATGCTGAGCTCCTGGGGGAACTGGGTCAAGGCCCTCATCGAGCCATAAAGTGTGGCGAGTGCAGCTCCTCCCCAGTCATACGCGGCAATACAATTAAAGCGAGCGAGGGCCCCAAGATAATGAAAATGAACGGTATTCTTCTTGTTCAAAAATAAGGAGGTACCGAACATGTACAGAAGAAATCCGCGGGCAACCCACTCGACGTGACGAGGCTCTAAGCAGTGGAAATGGCAAAAATAATCAAAGAACCAGGTATACCTAACCCGATCATTGTCCATCTGGACAAGAATAGCTCCAAGCAGGTACATCAGTGCGCTAGTAGAGCGAGTAATGGTAGGATTGAACGGGATGGGGGCATCGCCGACTCTGATGCTGGTGATCAATGAAAAGTCCAGATGTGTCAGAGTAGCCTCGAACGTAGTAAAGTGAAAGGTGTTAGTGGTATCCCACCACCTCTCAGCCATGGTCGTGAGCCAGACTCGATCATTCCTCGTCTTACCTAGAAGGGGTATGAATCTAGCAAAGTTGGAGGCATCGACAAGAGCCCAGCTAGGAGCAGGGAGGGCATCATACCACTCCAGACATATTGGCTAGCCTGAAAAGAAGAAGATGAGCAGAATATATATAAGCGTAGTCAATGGAATGTAGAAAATACCTAAAGAAATAAAAAAACCCTAGGTTCGTATGTGTGTGACGACTCTTCGGTTCTTTCAAGCCCTAAAAGACTAGGAACCCTAGACCCTGGTGTGCTAGGCAATTCTTTCAAGCCCTAGAAACTAGGCACCCTAAGCTCTAGTTCGCCAGGCAAATCTCTTCAAACCCTAGAAGACTAGGCACCCTAAGCCCTGGTGAGCCAAACAAATCATGTGTAAGTGATGATCCTTTGGTTTTTGCACACCCTAGTAAAAGACTCGGCACCCTAAGCCCTGGTGTGCCAGGCAAATCTTTTCAACCCTAGGTTCGTGTGTGAGTGACGATCTTTTATTTTTTGCATGCCCTAGTAGAAGACTAGGGATCCTAAGCCTTGGTGTGCCAAGCAAGTCTCTATCCTAAATTTCCTCTTCAATTTTACAATAATACACTTTTTAGTTTTTTTCCAAAACATAAAAAATAATAAAGATAATCTTTCCTTGATTTTTAGGATTTTTGGAAATTTCTCCTAGATTGTTTTTAGGAATTTTGAAAAAATGACGCTTGGTGTTTTTGTGATTTTCTAAAAAACAAAAAATACAACCCCTTAGATTTTTCTAAATAAAAAATGACCCTCAGTGTTTTTGTGATTTTATAAAAATGAAAAAATTCCCCTATTAGGTTTTTATGTTTTGCCCCAAAAATAAATATCAAAAACTCAATCCCCTAGATTTTTATGTTTTCCCCAGAAAAATAAATAAAAAAACACCATTCTTTATTGTTTGCATCTAAACCCTAACCCTAATGTCCCTACTGTTTTAATCTCCTTTGCATAGGTACCTAAGCTAGTTTCTCAATCCAGCATCCAGGTTTGTTACATGTTTTATATGCTCGGTTCATTCAACAAATCTCAAATATTACACGAATCACCATCATATGATATCGTATTACAAGGGATCCTAGACATGCATCTGTGTTTGAGATATAAAATATAACATGCTTTGACATTGAATAGAAAATATAGGGAACCTTCCGATGGATGCTGGTGAGAGATGTGCTGGTCCGGCTCTCGGAGGAGAACGTCAGCAACAACAGCATCAGTGAGCGGCTCATAGCGCCTCATCCCACCTGGACCCAGGCAATGGGGTGTCGGGAAATATGCGTGAGGGTCGAAAGGTGCTGGATGACACCCTCTAGCATGTGGATTAAGAAAGTTGACCATCTCGGCCTCAACAACAGCATCTGCAGCTGCTTGTTCCTCGGTAGCTGCCTGCGCCTTCTTCTCAACAGCATGGAAGAGGGCTGAGTGGTGGTAACCCCGCTGGTAGGGAGACTGGTGGTCGTGCCCTCAAGGGTCCCCATGATGGAGCTCTCACCCACAGAAGGACCCCGTATAGCTCCCGCGATGTCATTGAGATGTTTGTCACCCGCCATAGCAAAGGAAAAGGCATGAAGGCTAAAGAGCAAGAGGGAAGGTGAGAGAGTTCGAGAGAAGGTTTAGGTGTGCAGAGGAAGCTAGAGAGAGAGTGAGAATGAGGAAGTGAGCCACACCCGTGCGCCTCTGGAGGCCATATCCACGTTTGGTTATGGAGGTCACCACCTTGAGAAGTGGCAAAAGCTATGTTTTTCAAGCGTCACATAGCGACTGCCATGTTGGAAGGGTTTTGGTTGAGGCGACTTCCATGTCAGAGGGGTTTGGTCTTGGTGACCGCCACCTGGCAAGCGGTCATGTCCCGGTTTAGGGGTTTGAACCAGGCGACCGCCAACTCAAAAGTTGGTGGCCCTGTGTCAGTTTACATGATTAGGTTTTGGGGTTTGTTTTAGGGGGTTGTTTGGTGTTTCTTTTTTTGTATTGTTTTTGTTTTTATGTGAGGTTTATTATTGTGTGTGAGGAGTTTATTATTGTTTGTTTTTTTGTGTATGTCATTATTATTGATAAATATCGTGTTTGTTTGTTATTTTTGGGGTTTATCATCGTGTGTTTTGATTTAAGTTGTGTGTGTTTTTTCAAAAGTACTTTTTAAAGCTTGTGTTTGCTTTTCAAAACATGATTTTAATCTTGCGTGTGTGTTTTTCAAAAATAATTTTTAAAATCTTGTGTGTGAATAATTTTTAAGTCTTGTGTGTTTTTCTTTTGTTCTGTTTTTCGTGGTGTTCTCCCGATAAATATAATTTTAAAGCCTCAACTCGACTTTTTAATTACTTTTATCCCGATTTCGTCCCGAATTTTTAGATCTTGACTTGACCTATTAATTCGTGGTTGCTTCTTCGATTAAGATAATTTCTAGGAACTTGACTCGATTCTTTTAATTATTGTATCCCCAGTCGAGTTCTTAGATCTTAGCTTGATCTTTGGCTTGTTGTTTATTTGGGCTCCCTTTAGATCTTCACTCGATCTTTTGGAATTGTTTCATCATATCAATGTTTGCATCATGTTTATTCTCTTGCATCAATGCATCTGTCCCAAGAACTACGTTTTGGTCTGATCCCTAGTAAAGGGGTACGTAGGCAGCTCGATGAAAATTCGAGTACAACCAACATCATGTGCATGCTTGTGTGATAGTGACATAAGATTGATGGCTCGGTCAAATAGATATTCTCTCTAGATCTTTGATATAACTTGCACCTATGCAAGTTATATCAAAGAGGGACAACTGTAAACACCCCAATTTTACCCTGCCTAATCTTAAGTTGATCCAGGTGAATCCCATGATAAAAACAAGTAGAATGGTGCTTTTGAACAATCCTCGAAAAATGATCCAAACTCGGTATTTGAACCTAATGATCAAAACCTTCAAACCAGTGAAATCATCTTGAACCGCCATGTTGGAACCTTGGGGTTGTCATGTTCATTGTGGCGACCTACAAAAGAAATTCTTGGAAACTCTAACCCAAGGCAGTGACCGCCACATTGAACCATGGGGTCGTCACCTCTATTATGGTGACCGCTATAAGAAATCCTTTAAAGCTTGAAGATTTGTGGCAACCGCCCACTATGAACACAGCGACTGCCAACTCCAAATAGCCTGACGTATTCCAAAATGTGTCAGCATCTCATTGGCTGAAGAGTTTTATAAATACTGTACCCCCAGGTACGTTTTTGAAAAAACAAATTGTGGGAGAAACTCTGCCGAAGCATCCAGAGAGTACGAGCCCTAACACCGAAACCCTGCCGAAGTACCAAGAACCGGACCTCTGATATCAAAACTTTGAAACCCTAACTTTGATTGGATCATCACTTGAGGATTGGATTACCGATCACCATTTCCTGACTCAAGGATTAACCAGCAATCCAGGTATTTTGTTTGGATCCCTGATCTTTCTATCTCCATTTCCTATCTCTTTGGAGTGACTGGGTTAATTTGGTTATTTTATCTTACATATGTCCTTATATTGCTTATATAGTTGTTTTAATCACTATAATTCATTTGGTTTGTAATGAATGAGTTTAGTTTGGTAATTAGCTATATTCATGTTATAATTCAAATATTAGCTTGTTTAGTTTATTTGCTTCATTCACATTGCACAATTGTACTAAGTTTGCTAATTCATTAATTAGTGCTAACATAATTAACAATATGACTAATGGTGCCGTTATTATTATAATTCAAGCACTTATATATATATGGTTATAATTATCAATATTACACCCATATTTTGTATTTTTTAGTTAACGGCTATTATTTTACTATGCAATTATCGTTATTTACATTCACATTTTTCTTTTAAATATTAATTTAGTTTTCTTTAATAATTTTTTTTTCTTTTTCTTTTCTTTTCTCACCAAATCTTTTAATGTTAGTTTGAGCTTATTAGTTTAATTTTCTTATGTTTATTCTCTAATATCTTATTTTAAGCTTGTTAGTTTAGTTTAATTTTCTTAGTTCAAGCTTGTTTGTTTAATTTTCTTTTAATAGTGTTAATTCTAATTTCTTAGTTTTGTTTAGTGTTTTCCTTATTCATTTGAAACCTTTTACTTTTGGTTTAATTTTCTTTCATAAATTTTCTTATAAAACTCTTGTTATTAGTTTAATTGCTTTCTTTATTATTAAGTTTTAATATAGGATTTTTATGCATATTTCTTAACTTACCATTTCTCGTTGATAAAATTAAACATGTTAACGTAATCATTTTTCTCATAATATTTGGCAAAATGCATTTTTGGTAAAATTCATTTAAAAGCATGTTTAAAATGGTTTAGGTTATATTCTTAACAATTCATGTTTATTTGGTTTTAGTTACGTTTAGCATGTTTTTTTTTATTTATATTATTGCATACAGGTATGCTCCATGTATCATTTACTTAGAAATTGCATGCTTAAGGACTTATGATTTTTCTTTTTTTATTTGTTTTGATTTGGTGTTCTATATACATAAGATATGTATTTTTCTTATTTGATTTTGGATGTTCTCTCCCTACCTCTATTTTCTGTATTTGCATATATATATTTGAGAAATCTTCTTAAGAACCAATGACAATTAGTAGATGCCAACCTTATAGTTGGGCGAACAGGGTGCCTAACACCTTTCTCGATTAGTACCTTAACTCTCGATTTATTTTTCTCTGATTAACGTTTTAAAGATTAGTAGTCATTTTTGTTTTTCTTGATTTTTTTCAGAAACTAAGTGGCGACTCCATTTTTAACAAAAAAAAGATTTTTAAAATTTAACTTTCAAGATGTTAAATTAATATTCTAAACATCTTTTGAATATCCTTATTTTTTATCAAACAAAAATCCTAAAATCCCAGCACCACAAACGCCAAACGAAACAAGTAGCAAAAAATAATCCTAAGTTCTACGACATGCAATTTCTAACTAAATGATACATGGAGCAAATCTGCATGCAATATTACAAAATAACCTAAAAATTATACTAACATGATTTTAAACAAAATAAACAGAAACATACTCCAAGATCCTTAAACTCTAACTAAATGTGAATTTCATACTAATCATCAATATAGTGAGCAATGAAAGATAGTACTAATAAGAAATTAAACTATGAAAGATTTACTATGAATATCATTAAAATATAACAAAAATATAAGAAATACTATGCAAATGAAATTAAGCTAATATCAAATATTTACTATGAATTTCATATTAATGATCAACCAAATATAAAAGAAATGAAATTAAATTAAACCTATAAAAATAACAATTACGACATAAGAATGTATAGTTGCTATTTAACTAGAAAATATAAAGAAATGGGCGAAATATTAATGATTGCGACCGTATAAATGTTAGGGCACTAAATGTAATAATTACGATATCATAAATCGCCATTGCAAAATATATTGGCACTATCTTGATAAATTGGAAAATAATAGTATTCTAAGTGCGGGTGTGCAATGTGAACTAAGATTTGTTTTGATTTATGAATTTAGCTAATTTAACTAGATTCAACTAAGCTAAACATTCTTATCTAAACCAAATATTCACAATCAAATCACATAAAATGGTATAATTGAATCAAGTATTAAAATTACCTCGGCTACTCCAAAAGATAGAAAGTGTAGAAAGAAAGGCTAGGGATCCAAATAGAATACCTAAATCGCTGCTATCCGGGGTATCCTCATGTTTTGGAATAGTGATCAGCAGTCCAATCCTCCAATAGTGCTTCAATCCAAGTGTAGGGGTGAGTCGAGAATCTAACAGGGTATCGACATCGGTGATTGTCCTCTCAGTGCTTTAGTAGAGTATCGGCTCTCAAAATATGTCGCATTTCGACCCGTCAAAACCCCGACATCAGAATAGTCCTTCTAAAATAATACTAGAGATACAGTATTTATAGAGTTCATCAACTAATGAGGTGCTGGCAAATTTTGGAACATGCAGAGTTTTTGGAATTGGCAGTCGCCATGATCAGAGTTGGCAGTCGCCACAAAGTTCAAGTTTCCAAGGGTTTCTTCTAGCGATCACCACAATGAAGTTGGCGACCCCAAGGTTCAAAGGTGGCGATCGCGACCTTTGCTAGGGTTTTCATGACATTCTTATAATGGTCACAAGAATCAAAGTTGGCGGTCCCACTGTTCAAAGTTGGCAGCTCAAGGGTCAAACACAGTAGGTTCACTAGTTTTGAAGGATTTGATCATCTGGTTTGAATACTGAGCTTGGATCATTCTCTAAGGATCATTTTGAAGTACCATTCCACTTGATTTCATCATCTAATTCAATCGGATCAATTTAAGATTAGGGGGGGTCAAATTGGGGTGTCTAAAGTACTGAAGCCGAGAAGAAGAAGGAACAAAAGGAGGAAAGTGCTCCCCAAGTGAATTCATTGGGAACCACAAGTCCTGTGTTTGATCCTTCCATATACATTGTTTGTCTCCATGAGCCAAAATCGAGGACACCACTACATGAGGGACCTATCTCAATCAGTGTGGCAACATCGAGGCCCACCATGGCTCTGATTATCTCGGCCTTTTGGAGGGTATCGATTTGACGCATCCCCACTAGAGGTGTCCTCAAGATACTAAAGTGATCATACCCCAAGGACTACTGAATAATGCACACACCGGGGTACCAATCCCTGCAGAATAGCCCCTCAAGCAAGATACGATTCCGGGTTACCTCACGGCTCCGCATCAAATTAGCACCAGCTCGCTCTTCTATGCCTATTAAGATGTCCCAGCGGACCTAAAATGTAGGGACTCGGTTATTGGAGGCAATACAGCTAAGACCATTATTTTTGCAAATGATTTTTGATAAAAAAAATTAACTAGTCGGGTAAACGCCGAAACGGGCTCCAAATTAAATTTTTGACGACGAACGATCAAAATAAAATCCGTGCAACCAAAGTTAATTTTGAAGAATACCTTTTGTCGATCGATTCTTCAACTACGATTTGATTCCGAGTTGAAACTCCTGTCAGATCTTCTACTGTATTTCCTTACGCGATCCTCGAACGTTGTGTGGGCTACGGACTATCAAGCACTCGTACCTGCAGAACCTAGATATATTTAGTCTTGAAAGACAAAAATATGATATATTTGGAACTGATTGAGGCTACCCGCATATATATAGGGCTACAGCAGGGACCTGTGGAGTAATTATGAGTAAAAATTTCAGTAGAACAGAGACACCTACCAGCGATTTCTGCAATTATGGAAAGACGGAGCAGTTTTCTAATTTTCATAAAACACTGAATTACAGTTCACACCACTAAAGAACTATAATTGCACTCTGACCATATTCTCAAGACTTTCTTGCATTGAGCTTCTGTTATTAAATATTTACCATTTCTCCCCACGTTTAAGATTCTCGATACCCGCCAATTAAATTTAATTACTGAAAATTTAATTTAATCGGCATCTTGATATTCCTTAAGCCCTTCCGCTTAACTTATTTGACCGCCGACTAATCAAATTCACCTGTAAGGTTTGGCCCGATCAAAACTTATAAACTTTCTTAAGGGGGTATCGTCAATCCCGATCTTTCGGGATGTGGATTCCATCAATAATTAATATTTTTCATATAAATAATACCGATATCTAACTCACCGGGAATATAGACCCATATAAGATCGCACCCTCTAATGAATCAAACCAACAAATATTAAATATACGCAAATTAATAATTATTTCAGGATTAAGAGGATAAATACTATTTATAATAACCTTGGGGTGTGAATTAATTTATATAGTCAGTATAAAATTAATTATCCCAAATATCTCGTTCAATACACACAAAGTGTACTGGCATAGAGAGTCAGAACAATTGACGGTGCTATTATCTATTTCCTGTAGCTAAGACAGGCCTACTAAAACTCCGTGCCACAGTTGTACCGATGGTATGTCCATTTCTATCTAAACTGTGAACATAAAACTTATATTATGTAAGAACCTAAAATTTGAATTTCTGTGTATAATACGTATTCTACACACCAGATTAAATACTATACAGAATAGTGGATATCTATACATATCATTAAGGAAATGATATACATATATTGCTCATAAAAATTCTTATAAAATAAAAAATTAATTTTATTAAAATAAAATTAAATACTAAAAACATAGTTTTCAGTATAACAATCCTAACATCGGTCCCTTGTTATTTTTTTGTATTTATGAAACTGAGTAGATTGGGTTCCTTGGGAACGATTATATATGTCGATCTTGCATAAGAATTAAAACTTGAGCCTGTATGTATTTGCTAACGATGGTTAAGTGTGGGGTAATGCATGAGAATGTCGTTGTGAGGTGCTTGGCTTATGTTTGGTTTAGTTTTGGCTTTTGGTTAGGATTTCTACCCTGTTTTGACCGCTCAAGCGGAGGGTAGATTGCTCGAGCGGACAGGTGGCCGAGAGGTTCTGAGTGAGGGGACAACTCGAACGGTGGGGGTTCGCTCGAGCGGACTGTCGGCGAGCAGACTTTTTAAAGTCGCATGTGGGCTCTTTTTTCTTCATTCTCTTCATTTTTCTCTCTCTCGAGCAAAGGTAAAAGCTAGGGTTTGGGTTTGGAGAGTTGTTTGGAGATTATTAGCTACTCTTGGTGGAATCTCTTACATCCACCTTGATTGGTTACCGTTGATGGCTCAATCTAGACGTTGGAGCCTTTATTCTCATAGTGTGGTTGGAGATTCTCATAGGTTTGTTTTTTGGTAATTAAGATTCTCATAGTTGGAGCTCATTGAGGCCTTTTTCTTCTGAATCTAGCATCTCAAAGGTAGGAACTACGACTATCTTTGAATATTTGTGTGATGTGTTGTATTTTGATTTTATAAACTTAAAATCATAGAAATAATGTTTTTGAAGCCCTAGGTTAGGGTTTGATGTCTATGGAGGATTTAACATGATACTATCTTTATGTTGTTGTTGACCATGATACTATCTTTATGTTGTGAGATTTAAACCATGTAGAAGGTTGATTTGGGGTTTTAGCCTTAAAAGGTGAAAATGTGAATAATGAGAAATAGGTTGTGATATCGTTCGGCAAAAAGAACCATTTGGGTTGGACTCGTGCGTGTGTATTATGATTTGATATATCTAAAAGAACCAATTTGGGATTCAAGGATCGTTTTAAGATTTGGGCACGAGTTGCTCCATGGTGAATGATTGAAAAACTGTGCAGATTGGGTTCTCCGCCTGTTGGCTAGGAACCGGGAAAAGATGTTAGTCGTGACCGGGTATAAAATGGACTGTTACCTCACGGGCCTTTAGCGGCTGGGTTGGTAGTAACGCAGTGTGGTTCTATACGCTTGTCCGATATCCTATATTTTAAGCCACGAGTTGGCAAAATGTGAGAAATGTTAATAAAGTGTGCGTGTGTGTGTGCGTTGCAAGCGATTGTGTCTTTGGGAAAAACGAAATGAGATGAAGACCTCTAATAGGAAATAATGGCTATATCATGAGAAATTGAAGGGTTTGGGGTTTGATGGGAACATATTGGGATTATGGGTAAAACGGCTTATAAAATTAAAATGGGATTATGGGAAAAATGGCTTATAAAACTAAAACCCTTTTTGTGGAAAAGTTGGTTATGTATTAGGAGTTTGACTTGGGACAAATGAGGCTGATTTTGATTAAACTTATGTGTGCATCCTGCATAACCACCTTCATATGTCATGTATATGTGCATTGTTAGTCTTTTTTTTACGAGTTTCTGCTCATGTTGTTTAACAACATTTTAAGTGATAGTGAGAAGAAGATTTTAGAGTAAAATGGATGGTCGATGGACCCCTTTTGGGTAGTGGTAGGAATACATCCTCATTTGTGTCATCTTTTCAAAAATAGAATTGTAAAGATGTAATTCTTGTTTCCTTCCTTTTTGGTACTAAATTATAGTCTGAGATGCCCGTGATGTAAGGCCTTAAGGTCGTATTTTCGTGTTTTGCATGCATGTAAAGACGTTCACGTTGGGAATGTATATTGAAAAGTCATGCTTTTTATGTATTTTATTTTGGATCCCTGGAATATTAATGAGAAACATTTGAGATTATTTTGCATTTATGGTTTCATATTTACATTTGTGATGTATGAATGCATAGTCCGTATATTCTATCCATTATTTGACTCGTTGCGTGCTGCACGAAAGATCGGGTCAAAGGTTCTGACAGATTATACAGGTAGGCTCACAATCGTAATAGATCCAGACATTCTATTGGTACGATTATAGTACATCGTTATAGTAGCTGGTCTTGGCTAGGTCGAACGGATCGAATTCAGGTTCTGAGAATTCGATGTTCGAGCTCGATCTGTTAGTACACTTGGAGTGTATCGAGCGGGATCAACGGGATGATCGATTCAATACTGACTATCTGAATTGATCCACATCCTATATTATCATGTATTACACAAACTCTTAATTCCGAAGTGATTGATTAATTGTGTTCAGATAATATACAGTACTTTGAGTCGTTAATGGTTGAGATTTCTTTCATGAGATCAACAATATCGATGAGTTGGGTACTACCATTATTTATCTGGTGATTGATAATTAGCTGACGAAAACTACGTCTGAATTAGGTTAAAGAGTTTCCCCTCATGTGCTTTGCTTATATGTTTGATTATGCTAAACTTGTACAATGGATCTTCGGATCCGGCATATCAAAAGGTTAAGCGGTGCGATTGCAAGGAAAAAAGGATAATTAAATCGAGTTGTCAGTAACCTAATTTATTTATAAGGAATCCATATCTTAAACGTGGAGAGAATTCAGTGCATTTGATAATTGGAGACTCAAGTTATAATTTGAGTTAGGATTGGGAGTTCAGTCAGGACCTTTAGTGGAATAAGTTCTGGTTCGTACGAAAAATGATCTAACTCGGGGATAAAGTTAGGTATATCTGGTTTTCTCGTACGGTTAGCCCGAGTCTTATACTTCCTCGTGATCCCTCACGTAGTCCATTATACGCACGGATATTTTTCTTGTTAGTTTCGGTAATTATTTAATTTAATTAGAATGCCAGTTTTGCCGCCGGGGACATTCGAGAATTAAATTAAATTAATGAGGTGCGGTATTGGTATTTGGCACACCTAGGGATTACTCCCTAGGTCGCCGGCCCTAGGAGATGGTGGGATTAATTATTTATGTTAAGTATATCTCTTTATATCCTTTTAGAAAAGTTGATATATACTTAATATATATTTGATATATTCTTATATATCAAAGGAGGCTAATTAATCAAAATCTAACCCTAATACTCTATGATAGCCGCCGGCCTCTTCTCTTCTTTGGCAATTATTTTTGCTTTTTGGGAGATCATTGTGTGAGAAGAAACCAAGGTAGGAAGAACATTTCGATCGGAATCGGTGCCCACGCATCGTGATCGTTGTAGTGCGTCCGGGTCATACGTGAGAAGGTTACAAGGTCGTCTTCAACATATTCGGGATTTCTAGAAATTTATCGAAAAGTTTCATAAAGGTATTAAACTATTAAAATCTGTATAATTTTCATTTTTTCATGAAAATCGCATACGTCATTTTTACGGTCACGACGTCGATTCAAAAAAATCAATCTTCATTTTTTTTCTGCTGCGTGGCTTTCTCTCTAACAATGATATCAGAGCCACAGTTGCATTTTTCAAGAAAATTTAATGTGCAAACCTCGGGTTTGCAGCTATAAGTCATTACGATCCCGTTATATGATTGAATGAATGAATGTTTTAATTATATCGTTATCGTTATCATATATCTCGACGGTTTTTATTTCGAGATTAGATCGATTGTACACCTCCTAGTGGAGTATAGGATTTTGGCGATGTAATATATTATTTCATTCTATTTTTTTGGATCTTTAATGTAATTGTGTCACGAAAAACGGGGATCGAAAGCGAGACGAAAAGGGTTGAAGGAGGCGGCGGCAGCAGCAACAGATAGCAGCAGGGCGTCAACTTCAGGGTTCGTTTTCGGAGCTTTCGGCAATCTTTTTTGACACAATTTTTTTCTAAAATAAAGGTTGTCCGTTGGCTATCCGATGGTGGTTCGGTTGCGGATCGACGACGGCGGCAAAGGGGTCAAAAACTGTTTCAAAGTTCGGTGCGCACAGTGGCGGTGCTACAGTATTTCAGTCCTTTGAAGATTTGTTTGGGCCACTTCGACATCATGTTTTGAGGCATTTTTTTCAGAGATCAAGACCTCGATGTGCTCTACCTACCATAATTTTTTGGGGGTTCGACAGTGGCAGTAAGGTGGTCAAACAGCGGCTGAAATATGGCGGCGCAAGGCTGCCAAAGGCAGCAAAATTTTGGCTCATTCAAGGGGCTATTTGGCTCAGTTTTAAAAATATTAAGTGGGAGAAGGATTTAGTCACAGATAAATCATACGGTCTCCATTACACGTTCGTAGGAGATATGATTATAGATCGCACGCCGACTTCGACTTTTGGTCTCCATACGGAAGAATTATAGTCATGGTATCTCCGGCACAAATCTTCAAAAGAAGTAAATATTTTACCCGTGAATACACTTAACCCGTGAATAAAAATATCCTCCCTAAGGAGTCACTATTTTTATTTATGGGAACCAAAATTTATTGGGTATTTAATTTACTTGGAATGTCCTATATCAAGGAATGAAAAATCTTGTAGTTCTTTGTTCGTTGATTGTTAGACGTC
>JAUMHN010279732.1:0-19003 GCA_032360265.1 Heliamphora ciliata
ATTAAATTTAATTGGTGGGTATCGAAAATCTTAACGTGGGGAGAAATGGTAAGCATTTAATAACAGAAGCTCAATGCAAAAAGGTCTTGAGATTATGGGTTAGAGTGCAATTATAGTTCTTTAGTGATATGAACTGTAATTCAGTATTTTATAGAAATTGCAGAAACCGCTACGTCTTTCCATAATTGCAGAAACTGCTCATAGGTGTCTGTGTTTCACTAGAAGTCTTACTCATAATTACTCAACAAGTCCCTACTGTAGCCCTATATATATGCGGGTAAGCTGAACCAGTTTATTATTATTGATATATCATATTTTGTCTCAAGACTAAATATATCGGGGTTCTGCCAGTACGAGTCCTGGATAGTCCATAGTTCACACTACGTTCGAGGATCGCATACAGAAATACGGTAGAAGATCTGAAAGGAGTTTCAACTCGGAATCAAGTTGTAATTGAAGATTAGATCGACAAAAGATATTCTTCTAAATTAACTTTGGTTGCACGAGTTTTATTTTGATCGATCTTCATCAAAAGTTTTATCTGGAACCCGTTTCGGTATTTGTCCGTCCAGTTAATTTTTACCAAAAATCGTTTACAAAAACAATGATGTTGGTAGTATTGCCTCTAATAAATTGGTATCAGAGTCGTTTTGTTTTTTGTTTACGGTTTATCTGGGTCAGGTAGTTTTAGAACTGTGCTAACATTGTTTTATAGGCGTTCTAAATTCCGATTTTATGATCATCCTTTATTTTCATGTTTGATTCAATGCGTGGATGATGATTAATTAATTTTTTTACCGTGATAGGTTAATTTTTTTTAGATCGATTGTGAAATCTACAGAGGCATAGGATCTATATAAAAATATTTTATGTTCTTTAAGTTTTTTTCTTGTTTATTATAAAAAAAAAAAATAAGAACAAGTATGAAAGAACGAAGGCGGCGGCAACCAGTGGTGGTTTCGACGTTTGCTTTGTAGTTTTTTTTCTCTCCAATTTTTTTTTCTAGATAAAAATTATAAAAAAAAAGAGGGTCGCCGCAGCCGCCAAATGCTTCTTTACAGCAGCGGCGCCTAAACCAAAGCACCGGTTTCAAACAAACAGCAAGCGTGCACAGCAGTTTCGGTGCCATCAATGATCCTAACAGTGGCGCAAATCTTGACTGTGAGAGAATCAATATTCCAGAACACAATGATCCTGAGGTTTGTAAAATCATGATGGACTGTCTAAAACAGTGGCACAAAGTCTGGCAGATTTTTAGCAATTCCAGTGCAGCGGCTTTAATCCAACACTGTTTCGTGATTTTTTTAACAAATCAGCAATTCCAAATCAGTGCTAGCCGCCAACACAGCGCAAGCAATTTTCCATCTAGCGAGCAACTTTCCAAAATAGTTTCATGATTTTTCCAAATCCTTGAAGCAGCGTCCAAACAACCGGGTCCCAAGCTGTTTCAAGCACACGACAATTCCCAAACAGTTTGGTGCAATACCCAAATCAATTGAAGCAATTCCAAAACCGGAGGCGCAGTTATTCATCAACAGTGCAGCGCAAGTTTCAAACTGTTTCAGGCGCAGTGATCATCAAACTGTTTCATCATCAAAGCAGGCTTCGGTAGTTTCCAAATAAGCACAATCAAGCCACGGCAATCCCAAGCAAAGTGGCAGCAGTCTCCTTTTGAGAACAGGAGTTTATCCTCTTAAGATTGCTAATAAAGATTGGACACAGAAAGCTTATTTGGAAAATAATTATTGCAGCTTATCCTTTTAAGAACATGAGACTAAAACTCTTTAGAGTTTCGATTGGATCATAAAATTGAAATTTTTTTATTATATCTTGCATTTAATTTTTTATTAACTGCGTGGATAATAAATATTGATTTTATTTATCAAGTTAATTTAATTAATTTAAATATTCGGTTTTAATTAAAATATTTTGTAATGAAAAATAAAATTAAGTTTTTTTTAATTAATTAATTTTAATTAAATAGAAAAACTTTAGATATTTTATTTTTTACAAAATATCACGTTTAAGATGATTTTTTATTAAATCAGATATCTTGAAAAAACGTGATAATTAATTTTATATTTTGAATTAATTAAATGAAAAAATGTTTAAACGAAATAAATTATTATTTTTCAAAAAATGTGGAACAAAAAATAAAATAAATAAATACCTTTAATTACTTCCTTAGCTGAAAAGTTAAAGAAAAAAGCTGTGCATTTATTGAATTTTATTTGTTAAGCATTAAAATACAAAAAGATAGTTTAATAAACCAGAATCTTTGGAATCGTGTCAACGGAAAGATGTTTGATTATTTCAGATTGTGTGCCTTTCGAAATTAATAAATTTATTTTAATTAAACGGATTTTTTTATAACTCTCAAAAATATTTTAAAAATCTAAGTGGGAGAGAAAATTTATTCACAGAAAAATCATGCGGTCTCCATCACCAGTTTGTAGGCGATGCAATTAAACCCTGTGTGTCGGTAGTAAGGTCTTCCTCCCCAACGAACAGATTAATTGCGGTATCGCCAGTACAAACCTGCTTTAGGAATAATTCTAAATAATTGTTAGTGCGGATCACTTCTCCAACTGAAGAGTTCATTGCGAAGCGATTAATTTAAAATTAGGTGATGGTTAACACTTAGCTGTGTATAATAGTATCCTCTCCAACTGAGTCACTACTATTATATATTAGACCGAAGCTATGTCCGCTATTTAATTTACTTGGTATGGTCTCTTGTCTAGATAGTAAAATTAAAAAGAATTGACATGTCTGGTCTTATGAAGAATAGTAGATATCCTCCAAACGAGGCATGCTATTATCAGATTACCAAGCTGTTAGCAAATTTATTTTTAACATGGTAGAAGTAACCAAATTAAAATGAATTCAAAGTTTTACTCATCATAATTAATAATTTTTTTAATTATGTGATTCTTAAGATTAAAATATATTTCAACCCACTCGCTTCAATACTCAAAGAAAACAAACATACAGGACCAAATTTTATGGACTGGAAATGTAAGTTGGATATAACTTTAACTACAAATGGTATTCCTTCAATACCAGAAAATGTGTTTGTTTCTGAGAAAGGTTCTTCCTCTAGGTCAAAAGGCATGAAGAAAAAAAAAGGTTCGAAAATAGGAAAACACGATTTCTAGGGTAGTTAGTGGGCCATGGACTGGTGTGAAAAAACCGAAAAATAGATATTTTTACTACAACCAGACCCGGCACTAGAAAAAGTTATATCCAGTATTTCTCAGAAGGCAGAACAAATAAGGTAATGTCTGTTAACTGGTTGTGAAAATATGTTTAGCTGTGTTATCTACCGGTACCTGGTGCGTAGATACGGGAGCCAGTAATCATGTTTGCAATTCATTGCAGGGGTTCGAAAAAATCCGACAACTTAGTGATAGAAAGATTTACCCACATATGGGTAATAATACAAAAGTAACATCAGTTGCAGTAGGAGATGTCACTCTCAGTTTTGGTAGAGATCAGGTTTTAATATTGAGATATTGTCTTTATGTACCTACCATTAGAAGGAACTTAGTTTCTGTTTCTAGATTGGCTAAAAACAGATAATTGGTTTATTTTAATAACTCTGTGGTTATTAAGGATAATAAACGGGTTATCTGTTCTAGTACATTGGTGGATAATCTATATATTATTACTTCAATCTCTCCTTCACTGCAACTGACTAAAATGAATAATACATCTATATTACCATATAAGAGAAAGTTTTCTTCTTTAATGAACCAAACGTTTTCTTGACACTTACGCTTAGGTCATATTAATCTAAAAAGGATAAACAGACTGGTAGTAGATGGACCTTTGAGTTCATTGGAAGTGAAGGCACTTCCACTCTGTGAATCGTGCTTAGAGGGTAAGATGACCAAAAGTGTAACGTCCCGAACCCTGGGAACCCATGGACACAACCCAAATTATCTCGCATGAAAACTATAAACAATGACTTTCTTAAGAACAACAATTTTTTTCCTATAAGCAATCATAAATAAAGCATTTTATTCTCATGATATACACATGTTCCACAAAGGCTAAGCAAAATTTTCAACTTTCAACAGTTCATTTATAACACTGGTATTATTACAATTATCCACTTCACTTTGGGTACAATTATAATTTAAATACAAAGAAGTGTTAACTCTTCTTCATAGCCTTTTCCCCCATGCATCCTCTGCCGTGGTATCGTCTTGGATCCTCGAAACCTGAAATGGTTTTGTATACATACATGAGCCGAAGCTCGTAGGATAAAGACTAACTCTATGCTAAGCATGATATGCGAGGCGTGATGAGTGCAATCGGAATAAAAATACAGGTTCCATAAATTCGTTATTTATTTCCACGCACACCAAGTTATTCGTTCTTGAGACCTTTTTCCAAACATTCCTTTCTTTCACAATAATTCTCGATACTCATTTTTTTAAAGCTAAATCACATTTAACCTTTGAATGTAACTTTCACGGACTTTCACCGCAGTACCGCAACCCTTCATTATGTATGAACCTCTGCGGGTTCTCACCGCAGGACAGCAGCCCCTCATTATGCATGAATTTTCGTGGGCTCTCACTGCAGGACCGCAGCCCCTCATTATGCATGAATCTTCGCGGGCTTTGCCCCTCAGTATGCATCAATCTTCGCGGGCTTTCACCGCAGGACCGCAACCCCTTATTATGAATGAATCTTCGCGGACTCTCACCGCAAGACCGCAGCCCCTCATTATGCACATTCCACATTTTAACTTTTCCACTTTATCATCAAAACAAATTACGTTCAAGTATTTCAAAATGTCTTTCATATCTCATGCATCATGCATCATTACTTCAACATGTAAGCTCTCACATGATTAAGTAATGTCATCATGCTTCAACACAAGATTAAATCCATTAGTATGCATCTCATTTGAAAAGGAAGCACCCATCTTAGATATATACGAATAAATTTAAAATCCATTTAGTCTTTCCATCCATGCCTCACCACAACTACCGCACTTCATATGCCAAACTCGTCTGAGTTTAGTTTATTATTATCATTCTTATTATTATTCTTTTTCTTTTCCAAAGAAACAACAAATTTAAAAATCTTTCAAAGGGACCCAACCGAGGGTTTAATCAATGTAAAAATAAGTATTTTAGAAAATTAGAACTAAGGTACCCCAGATCCAAACCTTTAAGAAAAATATCAAAACTTTGAAAAATGGCCCAGACAGCTCGATCGGTGAGAAGATCGCTCGAGCAGTCTCTCACCTGCACCAAAGAACCGAGAGCGGTCTATTGATCGGTCGTGCTCCTGATTCTTTTTCAAGTCAAAAAAATTTCATCTTTAATACTTAAAAGAATTTTTACATCTTTTAACATGCTTTGGGCCAAGAATTTTATTTTAAAAAAAAAAAGATAAACCAAGTTAAAATCTCCCTCGGGGCATAAAGGTTTAAGTGAAGCAAATACCCAACCAAAAACCTTTTTGGTACAATAAATTCTAAACAAATCAAGATTTACTATTTCCTTAAAATCCCAAATTTCTCAAATAACTCGAAAATCTTGCATTTTGAGAGATTACCAACATTAGTTCATTTTGTATACAATTACATTTCTCAACCCATAATTCCAATATTTCAATCCTTAGTAACTTTCATCAATGTAACAAAACCCCATCTTTCCGATTTTTATTCATTTCCAAGAATGGCACTTTACGAACATCCAACATAAGATTCACACATCTCAATTTCTCCAAATACCAACACTTAAGTCTTAGTTCTATGCATGCAACATGCTAGGGTTTTCTCTAAACAAAACATTCAACACAAATCATAAGCAAACCACAAGAGAGAGTCTAAATCCTACCTCAAAGAAGATCCTCCATCAAGAATCAAGCCCCGTGTAAGCTCCAAGTCGCCAAAGCCCAACACACGCTACTTCAAAGGAGCTTCTAACATATATCCACACTCTCCAATGGCCGCTCGCGCAAGGAAACGGCAAGATCTTCACCCCCAACGAACATGGAAACTCCCAAGGACCTCTAAAACTAAACCCTAGCTCACTCCTAAGCCTTTAGAGGGAGAGGAGAGAAGAGAAAATAGCAAAACCAGTCCAAAAACTGACATTTATAACCTTTGCCCGTCACAGACCGCTCGATCGGTCTCAGGACCGCTCGATCGGTCTTTGCTACGACTGCACTTTTGGTCCGACTTTAAACGAGCATATCTCCTTCAACCGTACTCCAAATAGGGTCGTTCTTATGCTCAAACTGAAGCCCCAGAAGTCTACTTTCCAATAGTTCAAACCTCATACCAAAATTCATTTGGTACAAAACGTTAAGGCCAGTTTAGTGAAGGTATGTCACTTTTCTTCACATATTTTTGTTCGAACATCTCTTAGAACCTCATATTTTTTCCTCTAACATACCTTTCATGCGTACCCAAGCTCAAAACATCACTGAGCTCAAGTTTTGATTTTTACTCCCATCAACACTTAATCATTTCTTAAAATAAAATGAGTCGGGGTCTCACAAAAATGCCATTTTCGGCTAAAGGCTATAGAGCTAAAGAACCGTTGGAGCTGGTTCATTCTGATGTACGTGGTCCTATGACAATCTGGGCTAGAGATAGTTTTGAATACTTTGCCAGTTTCATTGATGACTACTCAAGGTATGGATACAATTACCTGACGCACCGTAAGTCTGAATGTTTTGAGAAATTCAAAAAATTCAAGGCAGAGGTGGAGAAGCGTCTCGGTAAAAGTATCAAATCACTTGATCCGATCGTGGTGGGGAATACCTCTTTGGAGAGTTTAAGGACTACTTGTCATCAGAGGAGATTACATTCCAATTGTCTACGCCTAGCACGCCATAGCAGAATGGGGTAGCAGAAAGAAGGAATAGGACTTCTATGGAGATGGTAAGGTCTATGGTGAGTTATTAAGGTTTACCACATTTGTTTTGGGGACTCGCTTTAGAGACAGCGGCTTACATTCTGAACATGGTACCTTCTAAGTTAGTACATTCTACTCCCATAGAATTGTAAACCAGGCATAAGCCAAGTCTGAAACACATTCGGATTTGGGGGTGTCCAGCACATGTGCTGAAAGGGAATGCGGGCAAGTTGAAATCGATGACAGAAGTCTGTTTCTTTATATGGTATCCCAAGGGAACGAAAGGTGGTCTATTTTATAATCTTAAAGATCAGAAGGTCATTGTTAGTACCAATACCCGATTCTTGGAAGAGAATTATATTATGGATCACAGACCCAATAGCAAAATTATTCTGGAAGAATTGAGAAAAAATACCAGTAGAACGAAAGAGGAACCACAAGTCACTGATATCCCATTTTCTCGTCGTAATGAGAGAATTATCGGGACAGGTGCAAATCAAGAACAAGGTGCTGATGCACAGGGTTCAGATTCTGCACAGCCTATTACTGCTAGTACAAAGACACAGGTAGTGCCTCATCGTAGTGAGAGGGTTGTTCATCAACCTGATCGGTATATGTTCTTAGGAGAGTCGTATGACAAGATCCTGGCAGAACTGGATACCGAGTCCTGTAACTACAATAAAGCACTAAAAGACAAAGATGCAGATCTTTGGCAAAGGGTTATGAATTCAGAGATAGAATCTACGTATTCCAATCAGGTCTGGAAACTTATAGAACCACCCGAAGGGATAAAACTCATTGGATGTAAGTGGATCTACAAGAAAAAGATAGGAGCAGACGGGAAGGTTGAAACCTTCAAACCTAGACCTGTTGCTAAAAGGTTCACTCAGAAAGAAGGGATCGACTATGAGGAAACCTTTTCGTCGGTAGCCAGCTTAAGTTTATCCAGGTTTTTTTATCTATTACCACACATTTTGATTACAAAATCTGGTAAATGGATGTCAAGACAGCTTTCCTTAATGGAAGTCTTGACAAGTGTATCTATATGATACAACCAGACGGATTTATTGCAAAGGGCCATGAGCACATGCTGTGCAAGCTTAAGATATCTATTTATGGACTTAAGCAGGCGTCGAGATCTTGGAAAACTCGGTTTGATCAAGCTATAAAGTTTTATGATTTTTATCAAAGTCCAGATGAGTCCTGTGTGTACAAAAAGCTTGACGGAAGCGTGGTGATCTTCCTAGTACTTTATGTAGACGATATCTTGCTCATCGAAAACGGTGTAGGGGCATTATCTATGATTAAAGTATGGTTATTTGGGTAGTTCGATATGAAGAATTTGGGAGAAACCAGTCACATCCTTGGGATCAAACTTGTGCGGGATCAAAAATAAAGGATGTTGGCCTTATCACAAGCAAAGTATATCGATGATATCCTTACTCGTTTTAGCATGCAGAATTCTAAGAAAGGGTTTCTCCTTTTTAGGCATGGAATCACTCTATCCAAGGATCAATGCCCTAAGACACATGATGAGATAGAGAAGATGAAGACGGTTCCTTATGCTTCGGCAGTAGGAAGTCTCATGTATGCTATGGTTTGCAGTAGGAAGTCTCAGGGTAGGAGCATTGGAATGCGGTAAAGAATATAATCAAGTATCTAAAAAGGACTAAAGATTATATGTTGATTTACCAGGTAAACAGTCTAATACCTTCGGGGTACACAGACACAGATTTTCAGTCTGATAGGGATTCCCGTAAGTCTACCTTAGGATATGTGTTTACTTTAGGAGGTGGAGCTATAAGTTGGAGGAGTATCAAGCTATCCTACATTGCTGATTCCACCATGGAAGCCGAGTATGTGGCAGCTTCTAAAGCAGCCAAGGAGGCCGTTTGGCTCAGGAACTTCCTGTTGGATTTAGATGTGGTACTTTCAGTTCAGTCGGCTATTACACTTTACTGTGACAATAGCGGAGCGGTTGCAAACTCGAAGGAACCAAGGGTTCATAAAAAAGGTAAGCACATTGAGTATAAGTATCACCTAATACGAGAAATTATACAGAGAGGTTATATTGCTGTGACCGAGATTGCATTAGCAGACAACCTTGCAGATCTTTTTACAAAGAGTTTACCGGCTAAGACTTTATATAGTCATGTAAAGGGCATAGGAGTCAGATGTATGACAGCATGGTTTGAGTATAAGTGGGAGATTGTTAGGATTGGTACTGAAAACCTTGTTTTTAGTATTTAATTTTATTTTTAATAAAATTAATTTTTCATTTTATGAGAATATTTATGAGCAATGTATGTGTATCATTTCTTTGATATGCATGAATGTTCAATATTCTGTACAGTATTTAATCTGGTGTGTAGAGTACGGCTTGCACACAGATGATCAGATTTTAGGTTCTTGCAGAATATAAGTTTTATGTTCACAGTTTATATGGAAATGGACATACCATCGGTACGGTTGTAGCACAGAGTTTTAGTAGCCATGTCTTGGTTACAGGGAACAGATAATAACGTTGTCTATTATTCCGACTCTCTGTACTAGTACACTTTGTGTGTATTGAACGGGACATTTGGGACAATTAATTTTGTACTGACTATATAAATTAATTCACACCCTAAGGTTATTATGAATAGTGCTTATCCTCTTAATCCTGAAATAATTATTACTTTGCATATATTTAATATTTGTCACTTTGATTCATTAGAGGGTGTGTAGACACCCCAATTTGACCCCGCCCAATCTTAAGCGAATCCGATGATGAAAACAGGTGGAATAGTGCCTCAGTTTGATCCTCGAAAAGTGATCCAAGCTCGGTATTTGAACCCAGAACCTTTAAACCAATGAAATTTTGACGAACCATCGAAACTTGCTACCCAAGTAAGGCAACCGCCAACTTCTATCGCGGTGACCGCCATAAAACTTTGTAAAAACCCTAGCCATAAGTGGCGACTGCCAACTCCCATCATGGCGACCGCCATAGAACTTTGTGGAACCTTTCAAAAACATGGCGACCGCCAACTGTCATTGTGTCGACCGTCAACTGTCATTGTGGCGACCGCCAACTCCAAATGGTCTAACGTGTCCGTAAAGCGTGGCAGCATTTCATTGGCTGCTGAACTCTATAGATACCATACCCCTGGTTCGTTTTTCATGACAGAAAATTAGAGAGAAGTTTAGAGAGAGAAGCTCTATCGAGTCACCGAGCAATTTCGAGCCCCGACTCTGAAACCCTGCCGAAATGCCGAAAGTCGAACCCCCGATACCGAAGTTCTAAAACCTTAGCTTGGATCATCGACCGAGGATCGAATTTCCCATCATCATTCCCCGACTCGAGGATTCTTTAGCGATCCAGCTACTTTACTTGGATCCCCCGTCTTTCTAGCTCCACTTTCTACTTCTTTGGAGTGATCGGGTTAATTTGATAATTTCATTATTTATTTTACATTGCCTACATAGTTGTTTTAATCATTAGAATTCATATATAATGAATGTGTTTAACTTGTTTAATTTTGTGTAGCCTGTTTACTTGAATCTAGTTATTTTGTTGCATTAAACTTATTAAATCATTAAATAGTGCTAACATTTCTAGCAATTACAACTTGTTAATATAATCAATTGTTATAAGCAAGGCACTTACATTTATATGAATGTAGTTGTCAATACTACATTCACACTTGAGTTAAATAGTTGTAATTAATTTCTTTTATCGTTTTAGTATTAGTCCAATTTCATTTACTAGTATATTCTATTTTCTTTTTCTTTTTCTTTTTCTTTTAATGTAGTTTAATTTTCTTGTAATGTTTCATTTATTTTCTCTTTCTTCTTATAATGTAGATTTTTCCTTCCAATACACCATTTTCTTTTTCTTTTATTTTCTTATAATAATTAATTTAATATCCTTTTATTTTATTAGCATTAGTTTAATGTTCTAACATTTATTTTATTTTTTTTTCTTTTAGTTAGTCTAATTTTCTTTTACTAGCATTCTATTTCATTTTCTTTTCTTTGCTTGTAACATTAATTTAATGCTCATTTTTTAACATTAATGTTCCTTTATCCATATTTATTTTCTTTTTATTTTTGCTTTTCTTTTACTATTAGTATAGTTTCTTTTACTAACATCTTGTTTTATTTTTTTTTTGTTAGCTTTATTTTCTTTTTCTTTTGTCCTTTTATTTTTCTTTTTAATGTTAGCATATCTTCTTTCATTTTATTAAATCTAGAAAATCATAAAAAATCTTTTAAGCTAATTTTAATCTTTAAGTGTAAATTTTTTTCTCTTTTATTTTCTTTTTCTTTTATTTTCTTTTGTCTCTTTTAAAATTTAAAATATGAATAGTTAGGTTTTCATTTTAGTAATTTAAATGAATATTTTTTAATCTTTTCATTTGGCATCCTTTTCATTTACAAACTTTTTCTTCGTTTTCTTTTTCTTTAGATTCTCAAACTCTCTTTTGTCCAAATACCTTTATTTTTGTTTCTTTGTTAATAAACTTTTTTTTAATATAGAATTTTTATGCATCTTTTATTTGACATTTAGTATTTCTTTTCTTATAGTGTTAATGCTAACCTAGTTTGTATATTTTAGATACTTTCTTTAAAATTTCGTTTAGAATAGTTTAGCTTGTTTTATAATAATCCATGTTTAAGTGATTTTAGCAATTTCTAGTATGTTTTTGTAGCTTAGGTTATTTTAATGAAATTGCATGCGGGTATGTTCCATGTATCATTTAATTAGAAATTGCATGCCATAGGACTTAGGATTTTTATTTTGATACTTGTTTTATTTGGCGTTCTATATACATATGTTATGTATTTTTCATACTTAATTTTGAATGTTCTCTCTTTGCCTCTATTTTTTTTATTTGCATGCATTTAAAAATTTTTATCAAATAACCAATGATGATTAGTAGAGGCCAACCTTACGATTGGGCGAACGGGGTGCCTAACACCTTCCCCGATTCGTACCTTAGCCCCCTGAACGGGGTGCCTAACACATATGTTATGTATTCTTTCTCTAGTTAACGTTTTAAGGATCAGTAGCCAATTTTGCTTTTCTTAGTTTTTTTCAGAAACTAAGTGGCGACTCTATTTTCAACAAAAATGGGGTTTTTAAATTTGGTTTTCAATGTCTTAAAAGATTTTTCTAAACATTCTTTGAATTCCTTATTTTTGAACAATTTTCAAAATAACTCCTAAATCCCAACGCCACAGTATTTTATGGCGACTCTGCTGGGGACTGGTTTATAAAATCAAATACGAGGGCTAAACTTGAATATATCATTGGTTCTGAATAAGAATTTCTCATTTGCATTCTCGCATGCATGTGCATTGTTCTTCAAGTCCCTTGCTTGGTCGACCTGATGCCCTGAACGTTCATCCATTTCGGAGATTGTTGGGAAGGTAGGCAAAACTTACTGACTATACGCTTTCAATAGGTATAGTAAAAGAGTTCGGGTGTACCGTTTAACCATATCTTGTACCACTCTAGGCATGGGAGGTATATACCCGGCTCTATTCAGAAGGTACCCTATTTGAGAGACCAAAATCGGCCTTTTGCATATAGTAGCTTAGAACCCTCCATTAGGTGTTGCTAACCCTAATAGGATTATGTGTTTTCTTAATTGTATATTTTGTTTGCGTTTGTTAGATTTGTTTGTTTGGCTTAGGCGCTAGTTCATTTTTCAAGTTCGGGCTGGGTTTTCTGTTATCCTTTGTTGTTTAAGTTAGCTTTTTCTTCGGGTTCTTACCTTGGTTTTTCTCTTGTTTGGCTTTCTCGCCATAGTTTTCTCCTCAGGGTCATGCCCGTGTTTTGTCTTAAAGCCTCTAGGATAGTTTCTCTTTCTTTCGGGTTCTTCCCGAGTGGTTGGTTTTCCTCCACTTTTGTTTAGGCTCGTTTTCTTCGAACCCTTGTTAGACCTGTGTGAGCTAGTTTTGCTTTCCTACAGGAGTGCTGCCTGTTTTTCCTTAAAATCTTAGGTCAAATCGGTCCTGATAGCTTAGGTCTGCATTCTTGCCAGAGTGCTATCCGTTTCCCCGTTTAGATCCTTCGTATAAACCTTCTCCTTGGAATTCGGTTTATCTTTTCCCTTAGCTACCATCTTGGGTTTTCAGATGTTCAGTTGGTATGCTGTCGGTATGGGCCCAGCAGGGGCATTGCCTCGTTTTTAGTGATTGTATCTGTTGACAGGTCAGTCGTTTTGGTTCAAATTCTTGTCCGAGAAATGTCTGAGACTGGTTATTGGATCTAAGTTTTTCTGTGGGTTACCATTGATCTGAGAAGAGTACAACCGACATGAGTCTGGGTGAGATCAAGGTCAGGTAGACTGTACATAGTATCTGAACAGCAAGGTGAATCATCCGACATAGCAGAGAACAAAGTTAATTTGGCAGCCCTGATGAGGGCTATTACTGAGATACAGCGAGCCGTGAAACAGCAGACCCAGGCTCAAAATCAATGCCAGGCGCAAATACAGATAATTCAGGCCCATCTACCAAGCGTGAATGGACAGCAAAAGGACACAAATGAGAACGGCGAAAATTTTTAGGACGACAACCAAGGGCAGGAGGCACCACCAGTTGCTGTGCCACCTTGGGTTCCCCGCCCGGTTGTGTTAGAGGAGGAAAACACTGCTCAATCTAGGGAGTCCGCGCTGGCGAAAAAGATTGACCGAATGAAAAAGGTGTCGAGAAAGGCCAAAGGTGTAGAAGAATACATGTTGGATGTAAGTGGCTTGTGCCTATTCCCAAATGCAAAACTACCAAATAATTTTAAGATGCTAGAGATGGAGAAATTTGATGGCACTGGAGATCCCTAGATTCATTTGAAGATGTACGTTGGCACTCTCTCTCCCATGGGGATCGACGATCAGCCCAAGGCCTAATTGTTCCACCAATCATTTTCTGGGGCAGCATAAAGGTGGTTCCTCTCCCTCGATGTAGAAAAGATTAGAACCTATGAAGACATAGCTATGGCATTTGTCAGTCAGTATGGCTATAATGTCTAGCTAGATATAACCACTCGAGAGCTGGAGACCACTCGTCAAGAAAGCAGAGAGTCATTTGTAGACTTTCTAACTAGGTGGAGGGAAAAGGTGGCTAAAATGACAAACCGACCAACAAAAAAGAAACAGCTGAGGATTCTAGTCAAGAATCTCCAATCTCCTCTGAAATGTTATTTGATAACACAGCCTCTCTCCACATTTGAGTAGTTGTTTGATGCCGGAGTTCAGATAGATGATGCAGTCTAGTCAGGTGATATCGATGAGATTGAGCCGAGCCAAAAGCCGAGAAGATCTTACCCATCCAATAACCAAAACCATCCCAACTCTTCCACTAACCCCGCATCTCGCTTTAACGAGGTAAATTTGCTAAACCCCTAATCAGATCGACCAATTTATTCACCTTCATCACTTTCTCCCAAAAACAACCAGCCGTCGCAACCGAGAAAGCCAAGGAGAGTTTTCACTCCCCTTAATAACTCTCTGACCACGGCCCTGAATTGACTTGTCGAGAAATGGCTGATAAAGCTTCTAGATCCAATGCCGCCTCCTAACCCTTTACCGCTACGCTATGATCCCACCCAATATTGCTCATACCATTAGAGCCATGGACACCCAACCGACAACTGTCTGAAACTCCGCCATGACATTCAGGATCTCATTGACAATAAGGTCATTCCACCTCCATTTGCACCGAATGTCACAGCTGGTTTTTAAATTCTTGTATTTTGCATGATTCAAGTCTCGAGTTAAGTCGAAGTCTTGGCTTTGTTCTGATTAGTTGAATGTCGAGTCCGATGACACATTTGTCTGTGCATCCTCTTCTTTTGCTTTCGATTTTGTAATCCCTACTCTCTTTGATATCAATGAAATAAACAAAAGTTCTGATTATTCTCCTTTGCTTCATTTATTTTGTACGCTTTCTGATAATTTTCAATTCGAAGGGGATGTCCTCAAAGAATTAAAAGTTTTAACAAAAAAAAAAAAGAAATGCGTGCCCAACCAATAATTGAAGAAATTTTGTCAATAAATTTGGGTAATGTAATTAACCCATAAATTGTCCAAATTGGTTCTTATTTATTTTCAGTTGAATGTGAACAATTAATGATTTTATTAAAAAATTTCAAAGACATTTTTGCTTGATCATACAAGGATATGCCCGGAATTGATCCCAATATTATCTAACACCATATTCCTTTGTATTCCAATGCCAAACCGGTCAAACAAAAATTGAGAAGGATACGGCCAGAATGGGCTCTGAACATCAAATAAGAAGTCACCAAGTAGATCAACGCTGGATTCCTTATGGTAACCGAGTATCCAAAGTGGGTGGCTAACTTTGTGCCAGTCTTGAAAGAGGATGGATGCTCAGTTAGGAAGACTTTCCATTACCGCACATTGACGTCTTGGAAGATAGCACAACAAGGCATGCTATTTTTTTCATTTATAGATGGTTTCTCTGGATACAATCAGATCTTAATGGACCCTGAATACAGAGAAAATATGACTATCATACACCGTGGGGCACCCACTGCTATTGTATGATGCCAAGGGTAACTTATCAAATGGCTGCCACTACTTTATTGTATGATATGATACATAAAGATGTCAAGGTGTATGTGGGTGACATGATCGAGACGACTATATCTTAGTGCTACAGCAATTCTTTGAAATGATCAAGAAGTGTAAGACGTGGCTTAACCCGCAGAAGAATGGCAAAGGAATCGAATGGAAGAGCTTCTCTTATTCGATAAAAGAAGACTACAAACCATATTTCACACACAAGGATACCAAATGAGGATAGCTCGTGTGTTCAACAAGAAAGTCAAGACCCGGGCCTTGAGAGAGGGTCACTTGGTTTTTAAGGAGATTAGGGTTCCCAAATTTGATCAAAGGAAAAGTTCAAGCTAAATTGGGTCGGGCCGTATCTGATAAAGACTATTATGACTGGTGGTGCTGTAATCATCATGGACCTGGACGGCAATACGTTATCCACTCCAATCAACTTGAACCGACTCAAAAAAAATACTACCCTTGAGAGAAAAATAAAATAAGATAAAAGCTCGCTGGGTTGAAAAATAAAATCGAAAAGGCGACCCAGACAAAAGTTAGAGCAGCCTGCAAGGCTGAAAACCCAAAATGGCGACCTTGGCAAAAGTTAGGGCATCACAAAAGGAGAGTGTTAATATCCGAGAGTAAATCGAGCCCGAACTACGTCATAGCCTAATTCCACTTTCTTGGGATACGTAGGCAGCTTCTTTTAAGAAGTCCGGCCACCTTCTTTGTTTTAACCATCTTTGAATCCGAGTAATAATCAATGCAAATTTATTTTTGAGTTTTGATAATAAAGTTATTTAATTGTAAGAATCGAAAAACTTTAAATAATTTGAAACCTTTTTCAGATAACCGTGGGATTTTCATTATTTCAGTTGCAATCACAAGGTTTAGGAAATAAAGGGCGGGCACGCAAGTCCTAAACTCTAAATAATGAAGAAAGCTATAAAATTCTAAAAGCAAAACAGATCTCTTAGATCTTCCTTCCCTTTTCTACTTGTTCTTCTCCATCTTCTTTGTTTCTATTCTCTTTATCCTGAACCAACCACGCCTTGTACTCCTCGGAGAGCTCAGTGTGGGGCAGCTCTTGCATCTCCATCAATGAACGGAATGGCCAAGCCTCTTGATACAGCGCCAAAAATGGGGCTTGAAGGGAAGATGAATACATACGACCCCATACGCCGTGAAATATGATCTGACCTCGACTAAACTATCTCATGATCCTATTTGGGTAATAGAAAGTGGGCAGTCGCATGCCAATCAGCCAAACACCTAGATGGTCCATAATGGTCAAAGTCATAAAAGAAATCTGCCACTAGAAGCACTGCCAAGTGATGTTTTTTCTAATCAGTGAAGAAAGATATTGTCTCCAAACTGCCTCAGTAGTGCATATCGGGTAAAAAGAACATACAAAGGCAACAACATTGTGCCCATCCGAAGCCAGTTTCTGTAGAAGATTTACTTTCTTCATCAGCCAGATCTGAGAAGAGAGAAAAGAGTTAAGAATCGAGAGAAATCAGCAAAAGGAGAGATATGTGAAAAAATAAAGAGAGATAGTGAAAAAAGGAGAGAAGAGCGGTAAAATCTGAAAGAAATCAGCAAAAGGAGAGAATAATAGTAAAATCCGAGATAAATTAGCAAAAGAGAAGGGCGGAGAAAGAAAAGATTTGAGTTTCATCTTGGAGAAGCAGAGGACTACCGACAAAGGACGGGGTTACGCCCCAATGGATAGCACTGGACCAATCAGGGACTCAGATAAAACTAGGGGCACGAGGTCCTTCCCTGCCCTTATTTGCTCAGCGATGTACACTAGAATAGTGCTAACTCAGCCGTCACAGGAAACCAGGAGGCACCGGGCAGGAAGATAGATGCACAGAATATGACGGCGTCGCAACAAAAAGTTGAAGTCACCAAGGGCACCGATAGGACAGAATTTGTGCCTAGTGAATCTCCATGGATAAAGAAAGAAACCTCTTGGCCAGTCAGACCACAAGGATGTATGATAAACATGGAAGGTATTGGCATGAACTCCCATGGGATGAAATTAAGAATGACGGTGAACACCCTTATAGTGGGGCATAACTTTAAGACCAAAGTAGAAAAGATGAGCCAGTGAATCCTAAAAGCCATGTAGCAGTCCTCAACAATGGTTTGTTGATCCAAGCCCTAGTGCGCCAGGTAAAACCAGCACGTCCTAGTAGAAGACTATGAACCCCAAGCCCTAGAAGACTAGGCACCCTAAGCCTTAGTGAGGCACCCAAAGCGTTGGTGAGCCAAGCAAATCTTACAAGTCCTAGAAGACTAAGCACCCAAAGCACTAGTGCGCCAGGAAAATCTTGCACATGTTAGTAAAAGACTAGGAACTCTAAGCCTTGGTGCGCTAGGCAAATCCTTTCAACCCTAGATTCATGTATGAGTGACGATCCTTAGGTTTTTCTCTAAACCCTAGTCCAAAGACGTCTAGGTCCTAAGTCCAGAAGGTGTCTTAGGTTTTTTTCAAACCCTAGTCCATAAGGCATCTATGTCCTAAGTTCATAAAGTGTCTTAGGTTCTCTCCAAACCCTAGTCCATAAGGTGTCTAGGTCTAAAGTCCAGAACGTGTCTTAGGTTTTTCTTCAAACCCTAGTCCATAAGGCATCTAGGTCCTAAGTCCAGAAGGTGTCTTAAGTTTTTTTTCAAACCCTAGTCCATAAGGCGTTTAGGTCCTAAGTCCAGATGGTGTCTTAGATTTTCTCCAAACCCTAGTCAAAAAGGCGTCCAGGTCCTAAGTCCAAAAGGTGCCTTAGATTTTTCTTCAAACCCTAGTCCATAAGGCGTCTAGGTCCTATGTCCAAAAAGAGTCTTAGGCTCTCTCCAAACCCTAGTCCATAAGTTGTCTAGGTCCTAAGTCCAGAAGGTGTCTTAGGTTTTTCTTCAAATCCTAGTCCATAAGGCGTCTAGGTCCTAAGTCCAGAAGGTGTCTTAGGTTTTTCTCTTAGGTTTTTCTCCAAACCCTAGTTAATAAGGCGTCTAGGTCCTAAGTCCAGAAGGTGTCTTAGGTTTTTCTCCAAACCCTAGTCAATAAGGCGTCTAGGTCCAAAGTCTAAAAGGCGTCTTAGATTTTCTTCAAACCCTAGTCCATAAGGCGTCTAGGTTCTATGTCCAGAAGGCGTCTTAGGTTTCTTAAGCCCTAGTGCGCTAGACATCCGAGTTTTTAAGTCTTGACTCGACCTACTAATTTGTGGCTTCCTCTTGATAAATTTAATTTTAAGCTGTGATTTGGGTTTTAGTTATTTTTATCTTGTGTTTCATCCTAAGTTTTTAGGTCTTGACTTAACTTATTAATTCGTGACTCATCGGTCCTCCTCATGACCCTAAACTGGCGTACGCCATGTTGGAAGGATTTAAAACCAGCGGTTACCAGGTTCGAAGGGTTTTTGGAGGCGGCAGCCGCCATGTCAGAAGGGAAACGACGCCTGCCAACGGTCATTTTAGTTGCTGTGGTTATTTTAGGGTTTTTAGGGGCTATTTGGGGTTTTTAATATGTGTTTTCACTTGTTTTATTATTTG
>JAUMHN010279841.1:0-19003 GCA_032360265.1 Heliamphora ciliata
AGTAATATATATAATAATATAATAATATTGCTCAACAAAAGTAAACAAATAATTATTTAAAATCTCCGCATAATAAATAAGTCAAAAAGTTAATTCTAGTCAAACTAGCTTAAATGCAAATACAGCTTTTGACCTTCCCAAACAGATCCCAGCTGAAACCCCATCTTCAAAAATCAGAAAATATATCTCAAAAACAGCTCCCACCTCCCAAGCAACCATTAAAAATTAAAGAAAATTCAAAATAAAGTTTACAAGAAATTATTAAGCCTCCATTATAATTTTTGTATAAAAACAAGCTAAGCACCCTTCTTCTCCTTCAGATTTTCTGCTGAGAGGGTGAGGTAGAGAGATCACCAATAATTTCTAAGTGTCTACAAAGAAGAAAGAGAGAAAAAGAAGGAAGGAAGAGGAAGGAGGAAAAGTTCAAGGAAGAGCATTGAAGCTAAGTCCTATTCTCCTACAACCATTTGAGAATCCAACAAGGTAAGAAACTCCCTTAAACCTTCTGTTATTCTCCCCCAAGATACCTCTCAATCTATCTCTATAATAAACCCTAACAACATAAAACAAAGAATGAGTCAAAAAGGCGTCGTAGAAGCGATTTAGGGACTGTTTATATATGAGTAAGCTTTGTATGCATTTGTATGTGTGTATCTTTGCGTTTTATGGCATAAACAAGTTCTGGACTTTTGATTTGTGTAAGTTTGTAACATGCATGCAAAGAAAATATGTAAAAAATGCACATAATATAAGCTAAGCAACAAAAACCCTAAGTAGCCTGATTTTTTGGATTTATTCATTTTCTGCCACCGACTTTAAATAATCATAACTAAATGTAGAAAAGTTGTATTAAAGTGATTTTTGTGTCCAGATCTATATTTTTGAGTTATATTTCATAAAAAATTAGTTTTAGGTGATTTCGTTGGGTAGAACCCCAGATATCTCATTTTTTCCAAAGAGTGTCAGATCCTGACTACTCTGAGTTACAAACCTAAAAACCTTAAGTTAGAATGCGAACCAAGCTTAGAGCTAAATACAAAACTTGTAGAGGACATATTTTTCGTTCTATCCACCAAAAATGAGCCAAAAATACGAAGTCTTGATGGGTCAAAACACTTCCAAAATTCACTATTGAGATTTAGTGACTGACAGACCTCTCTGTCACACATTTTTGTGAGACCTAAAACCTAACTTTTTAGAAGCCTAATCCAGAAATGGTAAACATGAACTTTGTAGCTGACATACTAAAATAATTACTGGGAAATAATCAGCCCAAAATACCTTCGGATGATACCCAAAATTTTTTAAACATTCTCTATTAAAAACACACTCTGCAGACCCTTTTTAGGCTGACTGAACCCTCTTTATAAATTGGCCAAATCTCAAACGTTTTACAAATAACTTGCTCTAACTCAAAACATACAAATTGTAGGGGATATCTTAAACTAGAAGCTCACCAAAAAACAGAACCATAGCCCTTGAATTGATGCCCCAAAACAGAGACCAACAGAGGCTCAATTGTTATGTATGTCTCTGTAAATTGCTGAACCATTTTTACTAAAATAAAATAAATGACCTATTTACCTTAGAAATTGACCTTAGTGATAAACATGAAAGTTATAGAAAATATTTTTATCTAATTAAAGTTAATATATCATAAATTAATTCTATATTTAAGTACTTCAAAACTCTGTCGCAACTCTAAAACTAGCAATTAAATTTTTACCTAAAAATTGGCTAAGTGTTCGAATGACGTGTTACTTGTTGAATTTGAGTGAGTGAATCTTATATGAAATTTTTAAGTAATTAGTATACGAAAGTGATACTTTGGATGAAATGAACCCATGTCGATGGTTCGATTCTTTGTCACATAAATTATGGTTATGCTTCGCATACTTGTACTTGATGCTTTAGCAAGTTGTACCATGTGCCATATCAAATTTATATGCCATGCTATAATTATTTGCACACGAGAAGTTTATTGCATATCATGAGCATTCCTACACTTGCATATTGGGTTATTGAAGTCTCTTTTGTACCTATCATTGTGGGTTGCATCTTGTACACTTGCTTTGGTTATTTTAAACCTCAGTCATACTTGTTGGGTATATGTCCCCTTGGTTTCTATTGCTCCTTGAATTATGGTTAAATTATTGAAGTGGTGTTAATACAGGCAAATTGGGGAATTTCGGAGAAGAGCTTAATTCGACGGACCTAATCCCACTGCGGTGGTAACTTCGGAGAAGAGCCCAATTATGGCGGACTTAAACCCCATTGCTACGATATTTTGAAGGGTAATTCGGAGAAGAACCTAAATCGGCGGACCTAATCCCATTGCGGTGGTAACTTCGGAGAAGAGCCCAATTATGGCGGTCCTAAAGCCCTCTTCTTGGTACTTTAAATAACATTAAGTGTCTTTTGAAATCCCTGTTGTTAATTAAACTTTAGGTTGACGCTTAACGAGCATCCTAGTGCTTAAGGTGGGGATTGTCGGCCCGGATGAGGATGGATAAAACTGGATGGCTCGTCCCCACACCATTGCCATTAAGTAAAACAGCTATGGCATAACACCCGGTGACGCATTACTATTCGCAACGAGGCTAGGATAGGTTAAAGTGATCAATATACCATCAGGTCTACTCTGTAATTCTCGGCGTGAAATTCATGATACTGTTCTGGAAGTGCTTGGGATTGGGCATCTGCATTGTATTCATTTGCATCACACACTTATTCTTTTGTTCTTATATATGTTCGTCCTGTTGAAAATGATTAATAGCCTGTAACTTCGCATTGGGTTCTATATGATATGTATTGTGGAATATCATGTCGCGAGTTTGTTAGACGGTTTAGGGAATTTGTTTCTGGGCTCCGGCTCATGGCATTTATGCCACAAGTGACGAAGAAAGACCCATTGAGGAAGGAGGGTTCATTGAAGGGGAAGAATTTACAGAAGAGGGAGAGTGACAGGAGCAGGTCGACCCCAATGACGCAGTTTGAAGACGTAGGATGTCTCTTTTTTATCTTTTTGTTCAAGTTTTTCACGGACACGATGTAACTTTTGTTTAGTTTTCTAGATGACTTTACTTATTAAGTATTTTGAACAATCTCTGAATCGTTAATGATGTAATAGCTATCTTATGTATTTATGAACATTCGGCTAGAATATGTCCCTTATTTATAGTTACATATGTCCTGACATGCCCGGAAAATGGGGTGTCACAAAATCTCTTTGTAAGGACTTTGTTAAGTGTATGCATGCAGGGAGAATTTGAGATGAGTATGATGGGTGAGCTCAACTACTTCTTTGAACTCCAAATCAAACAAACTCAAGAAAGAATCTACATCAATCAAACAAAGTACATACCGAACATATTGAAGAAGTTTGACATGATGAAAAAAAAACCAATGGAAACTCCGATGTGTCCTACAATAAAACTTGACAAGAACAAAGATGGTATAGCAGTAAATGAAAAGCAATATAAAGATATGATTGGATCTCTATTATATTTAATTGTTAGCCATCCTGATATAATGTTCAGTGTGTATATGTGTGCAAGATTTTAATCAAATCCTAAAGAATCACATGTGACCGCTATTAAGCGCATCTTTGGATACCTTTTAGGTACACAAAATCTAAGATTATTCTATTTTAGAGGAATAGCCTTTGAGTTATTTGGTTATTCAGATGTTGACTTTGCCGAATGTAAAGTAGATAGAAAAAGTACAAGTAGAATTTGTCAATTCCTAGGACAATCACTAATCTCTTGGTTTAGAAAGAAGCAGAACTCATTAACCTTGTGTACATCCGAGGTTAAGTACATAGCAGCTGGAAGCTATTGTGCACAAGTTCTTTAGATGAAACAACAATTAGAAGACTATGGTTTCTATTTAGATCATATCCCTGTATAATATGATAATACAAGTGCAATTAATATATCCAAGAACCCAGTACAACACTCAGGAACCAAGCATATTGAGATTATACATCATTTTCTAACAGATCATGTGCAAAAAGGTAATATCAAACTCAAATTCATAGGCACAGATTACTAAGTAGCTGACATTTTCACAAACCTTTAAATGAAGAAAAAATATGCTATATTAGAAGAGAACATGGTATGTTATGTGCTCCTAATTCATGATTAATATGCCATACTAATCATGTCTTTTCAATGCATTTCAATGCTTTCAATATTCTTCTTTAATGTGTGAAAAGTGTCGACACCACGTGAAAAAGTGTCGATACATATGTGTGTTGAGTTGACCCAAAACTGTATAGAAAAGACACTGCGAGAAAAAGTGTCGACCCCTTTCTATATAGTATCGACTCAAATCTGTTGTCTGACTCTCGGTAAATTTGTGTCGACCCAAAACTTAATCGTGTCAACCCAAATAGCCGAAAGTGTCGACACGATGTTTATTTTCAGTCACCCACATTCGTGAAGAAAAGTGTCGACCAACCTGACATTTGTGTCGACACAAATCTTTATACCTACATAAGAGGCATTGACCCCTTCAGTCGCGTCATTTCCCCTCGCTCTCACACGACTGTTTGTCTCCCGTTCTTTTTGTTCTTTCAAAAAGTCGTGTCGACTTGTCTCCTCCTCCTCTCTTTGAATCCCCCCTCAAATCATTCACAATGCCTCCAAGAACAATGGGAAAATGCACAAAATGCACCGAAAAAGCGAGTTCTTTGAACGCTAGGGCTTCAAAGAAAAAGAAGATGACCACTCAGACGACGGCGACGACACTTATGACGGTTACAATAGCAGAGGTAGTAAGTTTCAAATCCCCAAAGATAAGTAAACTCTACTTTTCCTCATTTCTGAATCGCAGGGTAATTCCTGGCCGTAGTGTCGACTTTGCTTATTTCGATTCTATAGAAATGCAGTTTAGGGATATATTTTCCAGTCTCGGGTGGGAGAGACTTCTACAAATTCTTGAACCTCACTATCCTACACTCGTCAAACTATTCTATGCTCACATTCACGTCTCATCGATTCCAACCACCACCATCACCACGCGGGTGAATGGTACTGAGATTCACTTGACCCCCTTAATCCTAAATGAAATTCTCTGTATGCCGGAGGATGAAATTTTTGTGTCTTGTAATAAGAGACCCACATACATTGGCGGTTTTTTTTTCATGATGCCGTTAGATATATCTTTAAAAATGATGAGATTGACCCCTCAAAATCCTTAGAAGCAAATTGCCTCAAACCTGAGATGCGAATTTTGCATCATATGGTCAACCATATTTTTCTTCCGTAGATGGGCAAATTTGGGGATGTTGCTTATATGCATGTTTTTACCATGCGGTGTATCTTGGAACAAAAGAACCTAGACCTAGGTTTCTTGTTCATTTCTAATATGTTGCAATCTCATAGTAAGTCAAACTCCTCCCTACCACACGTCATGTTTTTGACTCGAGTCTTTCGCCACTTTGGCATAGACCTATCTACTAAGAAGATGGTTCCATTCTTAAAACACGACTTGTATGGTGCTTCGACTCTGAAGCATATGCAAATCTCAAAAATTGATAGAGTCTGGACCACCAGACATGGAACACCATCTATCTCTCGCCCTCAATCTGCATCTTGAGAGTTTTCTCCCATTCGTGTTGATTTTGACTTTCCTGCTCCTTCTCGCACTGACATTCCTAGACCATCTAGTGCTCTATCATATGCTCCTCCTCCTCCTCTTGTTTCTTCTGATATTCCTTCTGCCCCGTTAAGTTCTTCTGCTTCTTCTGTGGGTCTTTCTAAGGTTGTCTCTCTGATCAAAGGCTTATCCTCTTCCCTTGCTTCTTTCCAAAACAAGGTCGATAAGACCTGTTTGATCTCAATAAAATGGTATCCACTTTATCTGACAAAGTCAAGCATTTGGATAAAACCAACCGTGGCCTTCGGCGTGACATTGAAAATGCTATAAACGCTAGGAGAGCCCTTTGCAAGACAATGGATGACAACATCGTCTCCATAGTCAACTGCAACAAGGCCATCCGACAGCAAGTGAGAAAAGAATATGATTAGGGAATTGTCACAGCAGGTCAAGCTAACTCCAGAAAGGTAGAGGAACATCTTCAATGGATTCGTGAAGCCTGGAGTAAGCAATTTAAGGCCAAGGAAACCAAAGAAGAGAAAGCTGCCCGTCTCAGACGTGATGCTGATCTGGCACTTACTGCTACCTTTGAAGCAATGGTTGCTGTAGAAAAGAAGGACGAACGAGCATACTCATCCAAAGAAAGAGCCTCTAAATGCAAGCAGAAAGCAGAAGAGAAGAAGAAATTCAAAAAGTTCATAGATGATTAATAGCTTCGACCCTTTGATGATTCCTAAAGGAGAGAAGACAAGGTAAGCATGGAGAGAAGGAGAGAAGAAATAAAAATATTACCAAACTTCATTCAGTAATTTCTTATTTTGGAAGGAGAAGATGTAACCTTAAAACATACATTTCTTTTTGTTTTCTATTGGTATGTGTTGTTTGTGTGGTTGAAAAACATATTCTCTTTTTCATACTTCTGTTATGAATGAATGCTTATATATATGTACTTGTATATAACCAATTCTATTTACATATCTATGATTGATGGTTAGATTTTGAAAAATCACTTCGCATATATTTGCCTTGATGCACAAATTTTTTAATAAATTTATAATGCTTCAGAATTATATTTGCAGATCACTTTATAAAAGTATATTACCCTGTTGAATATATGAATGCATATTCTGTTTAATATCGATAAGGGAGAATCCATGTTGAAAAATCTTTTTAAATATTTTCTAAAAAATACTAAAATTATTGTAATCATAAAAAAATGGGAGATTGTTAGCCCAAATGCTTTTTATATTGATTTTGATAGTTTTCATAATTCATTTTCTAAGAATAAATAGATTTTTTGGAAGGGATAATATTTATATTTTCTAAAAAGAAAGTGTTGACACATATTGAACAAATGAGTTGACACCTTTAACCAAAAGAAATGACTTATCGCTCAAATTGATTAAAACACCTAAGTATTTTTGAGAATATTTTGTATTGAACCCAATTGATAATTAAGTCAAAACTTTAAGGCAAAGTATACTCGAATATATCAAGTGTGTCAACACCTTTGAACAAATGGTTTGACACCCTAAATAGTTTGTTGAAGATGTTTATGGTATTAAAAGTTAGTGTCGACACAAATGAATTTTGTGTCAACACAAAAGAGCCGAAGCTCTCTGGACTCAAAATGAGTCAACACAAATATCCCGAGAGTTCTCATAGAATTTAAGTGTCGACATTAAGAAGATTTGAGTTGACACAACTTGACTCTCCCGGATGCTTAAGAACCATTGAGTCGACACAAGATCCAAATGTGTCGACACCGTCGTGTTGGTAAGGAAGATTGCAGAAATTGTGTCGACACCTCAGAAGAATTGAGTTGACCCAATCACTTGAAGATCCTTGTCCTAGACATTTTGTATTGACCCTAAAGAAATTGTGTTGACACCTGCGACGAAAATTTAAATTCACGACAGACTTCAACGGTTAGATTTTTGGTATTTAATGCCCTCACCTACCTCCAACGGTCATGAATACTCAAAAGCTTATATAAGGAGTTATTACTAAGCATTTAATCTCTCCAGAGACTTACAATTACTGTTCTATTGTTTGATTTAAACTCAAAATCTTTAAACTTTCATTTGTTGCTGTAACTCCAATTCTTGTACCTCATCTTTCTTTATCTCTTCATTAATTGCTAATCAATTTCTGTAAAGAGAGTTAGTGATTCTCATTGATACACTTCATTTATTGTATTCAATGGTGAGTTACCCATTATATTTTGAGTGAGTGAATAAATCTCATCAAAGAAGAGCTCAAGAGTGATTAGAAAAAAATATGAGATTGTTTCATAGGATCATCTTGTTGCTGTTGTAAAGCGTTTGAATGTGCCCGTAAATATTCGTATCCTTGTGGATATTCTCAAGCGAAGTCTTGAGGTTGTAAGGCTTGGAATGCACTCGTGAAGAATTCTATATAGTAAAAATTCTCAAGGAAAAACTTGAGGAGTGGACGTAGGCTTGGAAGAAGCCGTTCCAGTATAAATCCTTAGTGTCTGGTTCATTCTCTCTATCCCTAACCTCTTTAATATTTGCATTGCTTTAATACTTAATTATCTTGATATATTTGTTTACAATATTAAAAAGTTTCAAAAAGATTTTAAAAATTGTTATTCTCATTTTAAGACCCAATTCACCCCCCTCTTGGGTTGCCTAGAACTAACAAAAAACTTATGGACCTTGATAAGAACGTTTTTTATTATGCCCCGTGGTTCCTTAAAAGATCTATCAGCCTATTAGAGGGTGATTGGTGTGGGTTTCAACTCTCCCAGATTAAGTTGTTCAGATGCTGAGCAGAGGAGTATATTGACACTAACCCCCAGATCAAGACGTGTTCTATCAATTGAATGATCTCCGATAACGCACGAGTAATAGGTACACCAGGATCCTTGAGCTTAGAGGCAATATTTTTCTTGAGGATGAAACTTTCCTGCTCAGTGAAATGGACTTCTTTGTCACGTGTCCTATCTTTGTGCTTTTGGGTGCAAAGGTCCGTAAGAAACTTAGCATGTGATGTGACTTTCTTTATAGCATCTAGAAGAGGGAGGTTGATTTAATGTTATCTATGGTTGCTCCATTCTTTACAAAAAGAGAAAAGTGAGTTAAGACAAGAAAGGAATGGCACTCTAAGTCCTAAAGGGGCTACTCACGGAGTTAAAAGATAAGCCGGAGATGGGCCCGGTGCAGCAAGAGTTAGGGCAAACTTCTAAGATCCTAAGATTATGTCTTAGTTTTAGTTAAAAATTATCCGGATGGGCAAACGCCAAAACAGGCTCTAGATTAAACTTTTGATATCGAACAATCAAAATAAAGCCCAATAATGCTCCTAAATTTAGTTTTAAGATTATATCTTTTGAAATCTTGTTAGATTGATTTCGGTTGCTGTAACAATTTTTTGTCAACAATCGACTGCAATTTTTGACTAAACACCAAATCTCCAACACACAACTTATGTTGTATTCCGGTATGCTAGAACCTGATCATAGTATGACTATATTCTTCGTGTTCTTCAAAAATCTTAGTTAACTTAACTTAGGTTTCAAGGACGTGAAAACCTTAGCCACCAAGTTAACTAACAAATTATGATTAATTATCGCGTCAGTTTTATAACAGTATATATATATAGGCTATAGTAGGGACCTGTGGAGCAAATAAGACATGGGCTCCTAATGTAATTATAAAATCCTACCTCAATTCAGAAGTAATTTCATAAAAACATAAATTACAATTCATTTTACTAAAGAATTACAATTGCACTCCCAGTCTTATTCTCAAAATCGTAGTATTCGAGCCCATGTTATTAAATGTTTATTTATTCTCCACACGTTAAGATTATAAATACCACTAATTAAATTAAATTACTCACAATTATATTTAATTGGTTTTTTCGAAAATTCTTTAAAACCTTCTGCATAACTTATTTGACTGTCGGATTATAAAATTCACTTGTAGAGGTTAGCTTAATCAAAACTTATAAATTTTCTTATGAGAGTATCATCAATCTTGATTTTTTGGGACATGAATTCCGTTAATAATTAATATCCACCATATAATTAATATCGTTAGCTAACTCATACAGATTATAGACCAATAAAAGAATACACCCTTAAATAAATCAAAATAACAAATATTAAATATACGTGAATAATAATTATTTCAAAATTAAGAACATAAACAATCTTAATAACTATGTGGTGTAAATTAATAAATATGGTCAATATAAAATTAATTACCCAAACTTGGTCATATTCAATACACACAAAGTGTACCAGTACAATGAGTCGAAATAATTGTTAAAACAATTATCGTTCCCCATAATCAAAACAGATCTACTAAAACATTGTGCTACAGTCGTACTGATAGTTTGTCAAATTCCATTTAAGATTGTGAATTAAAAACTTATATTCTACAAAAATTTTAATTTGGTCTTCTGTTTGTAAGTCAAACTCTACACACCAGATTAAATACTATGTAGAATAAACGACATCCATGCACAATATTAAATAAATAATTAAATGCATACATTATTCCTTAAGATTCTCATAAAATAAAAAAATTAATTTTATTAATAAAATTAACTACTAAAATCAAAAACTATGATTTTTAGTACATAATCCTAACAATTTTTCCAATTATACTCAAAATCATGTTGCCATACATCTTACTCCCATGCTCTCTACATGACCATTAAAAGTCTTAACTGATAAGCTCTTTGTAAAAAAATTTGCAAGGTTGTCTGCTGATAAAATCTTGGTAACAACAACGTCACCTCTCTGTACAATCTCTTTTATCAGGTGATACTTACGCTCGATGTGTTTTCTTTTCTTGTGATCTCTTGGTTCCTTCGAGCTGGCAACCGCTCTGCTATTATCACAATAAAGTGTAATAACCGACTGTACTTAAGACACTACATCTAGTCCAATAGGAAGTTCCTGAGCAAAATAGTCTCCTTGACCGCTTTAGAAGCTGCCACGTACTCGACCTCTATGGCAGAATTAGCAATGTAAGTCTTTTTGATACTTTTCCAACTTATGGTTGCACCTCCCAAGGTAAACACATATCCCAAGGTAGACTTTCGGGAATCCTTATCTGACTGAAAATCCAAGTCTGTATACTTTAAAAGTACTTGACCATTTGTCTGGTAAAGTAACATATAATCTCTAGTCCTTTTCAGATACTTAATTGTATGTTTTACTGTTATCCAATACTCTTTTCCTGGATTAGACTGATATCTGCTAATCATGCCAACGATAAAACAAATGCCGGGTTTAGTGCACAGCATAGCATACATGAGGCTTCCTATTGTCGAAGTATAAGGAACCGCCTTCATCTTCTCTATCTCATCAGGTGTCTTAGGATACTGATTCATGGATAGAGTAATTCCATACCTGAAAGAGATAAACCCTTTCTTGGAATTCTGCATGCTCAAACGAGCAAGAACTGCATCAATAAAAGTAGCTTATGACAAGCCCAGTATCTTCTATTTTCGTTCTCGCATTAGCTTGACCCCGCAGATGTGACTGACTTCTCCCAAATCTTTCATATCGAAATAGCTGGATAACCATACTTACACCGAAGATAACACCCCTACATCATTTTCGATGAGCAAGATATCATCCACGCAAAGTATTAGAAATACCACCACACTTCCACCACACTTCTTGTATACACAGGACTCGTCAAGACTTTGATAAAAACCATTTTAATGGCCTGATCAAATCGAGTATTCCAAAATCTAGATGGCTGCTTAAGTCCATAAATGGATCTTTTAAGCATCCACAACATGTGTTTTTGGCCATTTGCTATGAAATCGTCTGATTGCATCGTATAGACGCACTCATCAAAACTTCCAATAAGGAAAGCTGTCTTGACATCTTTTTTTCAAATTTCGTAATCGAAATGAGCCACAATGGTTAAGAGAATTCAGATAGACCTATACATGGCTACCAGTGAAAAGGTCTTCTCATAATTGATCACTTATTTCTGAGTAAACCCTTTTGCAACAAGTCTAACTTTAAGGCTTCTACCTTCTTGTCTGCTCCTCTCTTCTTCTTATAGATCCACTTGCATATGATGAATTTTATCCCTTCAGGTGATTCTATAAGTTTCTAGACCTAATTAAGGTACATAGACTCTATCTTTAAATTCATAGTCCTTTACCATAATTCTGCATCTTTATCTTGAAGTGCTTCATTGTAATTACAGGATTCGGTATCAAGTTCTGTCAAGATCCCTTCAAAAGACTCTCTCAAGAACATATACCGATCGGATTGATGAACAAATCTCCTACTACGACGACGCATTACCTGCATTTGTGTACTAGCAGTGACACGTTGTGTTAATTCTAAACCATGTTGACCATTATCCACATGCTCTTCTGGTTATAAAACTAGCATGTTGGTGGTAACACCCTGATTTGGTTCAAGATCTGCACGTGTCTCGATAATCTTTCCATTACGACGAGGCAATGGGATATCAACGACACTCTCCCGTGGCGCTTCTTCCGTACTATTAGTATTTTCTCTCAGTTCTTTTAGAATATTTTTACTTTTGGGCTTGTGGTACATTACATAATTCTCTTTCAAGAATCGGGCATTGGCACTAATAATGACCTTCTAATCCTTAGTATTATAAAATTGACCACCCTTCATTTCCTTAGGATATCTAATAAAGAAACAAGCTTCTGTACTCAGTTCTAACTTATTCATGTTCCCTTTCAACACGTCTGTTGGACACCTCCAAATCTGAATATGTCTTAGACTAGGTTTACGTTTGGTCCTCAATTCTGTGGGAGTAGTAGATAGTGACTTAGAAGGTACCAAGTTCAGAATATATGATGTTGTCTCTAATGCAAATCCTTAAAACGAATCGGATAAGTCCGAATAACTTATCATTGACCTCACCAACTCCATAGGAGTTCTATTCCTTCTTCCTGCTATACCATTCTACTATGGAGTGCCTGGTGCAGTCAATTAGAATATAATCCCTTCTACAGAAAAATAATCCCTAAAGTCTTCAAAGAGGTATTCGCTACTACGATCAGACTATAGTGTCTTGATACATTTTTCCCAAATGCTTCTCCGCTTTCGCCTTAAATACTTTAAATTTTTCAAAGCATTCAGACTTACGATGCATCAAATAAATGTATCCATATCTTAAGTAATCGTTAATAAAAGTGACAAATACTCAAAACATCCTCTAGCCTGGATAGTCATAGGTCCACATAAATTAGAGTGAACCAATTCCAATGGCTCTTTAACTCTATTGCCTTTAGCCAAAAATTGCCTCCTAGTCATTTTACCTTTCAACCAAGATTCACATATTTGAAGTACCTCTACTTCCAATGAATTCAAAGGTCCATCTTCAACAAGTCTATTTATCCTTTTTAGATTCACATGACATTGGTGTAAGTGTCAAAAATATATTTAGTTCATTAAAGAAGGTTCATTTATCTTAAATGAAAAATTAGATATATTATTTAATTTATTCAGTTGCAGTATAGGAGAAATAGGAGTAATAACATAAACATCATTAATTAATGTACCAGAATAGATAAATCGTTTATTATCCTTAATAACGACAGAGTTATTAAAATAAACTAAATATCCATATTTAACAATCTAGAAACATAAATTAAATTATTTCTTATGAAAGGTACATAAAGATAATCTCTCAAAATAAAAATTCTATCTCTACTAAAATCGAGAGTGACATCTCCTACTCCAACTGCTGTCACTTTTGTATTATTACCCATATACAGGTAAATCTCCTCATCACTAAACTATTTGGCTTTCTAGAACCCATGCAAATAATTACACACATGATTAGTGACTTCCGCATCTACATACCAAGTACCGGTAAATAACACTACTAAATATATTTTCACAATTAATGAACAAAAATTATCTTCGTTGTTTTGCTTGTCAAGATAAATTCGGCATTGCTTCTTCTAGTGCACCATCTAGTTATAGTTAAACACTTGCCTACTGGTTTTTTCATACTATATTTTGGCCCATTAGCTGCCTTTGTACATGTGCCACTCTTTTGTTGAATATTTTTCTTCTTCTTGCCTTTCGGCTTAAAGGAAGAATATTTTTTAGCAACAAACATATTTATTGACTTTCAAAGAATACCCTCGACTGCTTGAGGTTCTTTAAGTAGTTCTTCCATAAAAAAATAAGTTTGTTCATTGTATAATTAAGGCAAAACTACTTAAAGATATAAGGTAGCGACTTGAGATGATGTCGACCTGGGTTTTCCCATCAATCTCAACTCTAAGGATCTCTAGTTCATTTAGAAGACTACTCATATTCAATACATGATCCCTAACTGGGCTGCATTCAGTCATGTTTGTGTTCTTCAAAGATTTTATGATCACTTGCCTAGCAGCACGATTTTGATCACCAAACATTTATTTGAGATTCATAATCATGCCATAGGCACTGGGTATAGATCGATATTGATGTTGCAGTACATTTGACATGGAAGCCAAATCTATACTAATATAATAAGACAACACCTGAGTTTGGTGAAACCTTTTTAATTGTCCAAATTACCCATAAACTAACTTTATAATTCCAATATTTTTGGGTTTCCTTCCAAATGGTTAAAGGATAAAATTGTAATAAAATTACTCACATCAATTGAGGCAATTTTCCCACGTTGCCGGCGGTTGAGGCAATTTTCCCACGTTGTTGACTCCCACGTTGCCAGCGGTTGAGGCAATTTTACCACGTTGCCGGTGTGGCATTGAAATTTGGGGGTCATTTTAAAAAATGTTCAAAAATTAGAAATTCAAAGAATATTTAGAAAAATCTTTTAACACCTTGAAAATCATATTTTAAAAACCCATTTTGTTGAAAATAGAGTCGCCACTTAGTTTTTGAGAAAAACGAAGAAAAATAAAATTAGCTACTGATCTTTAAAACGTTAACTAGAGAAAGAGGGTTCGGGAGCTAAGATACAAATTCGAAAAGGTGTTAGGCACCTCGTTCACCCAACCGTAAGGTTGGCCTCTACTAATCATCATTGATTCTTTAATAAAATTTCTCAAATGCATGCAAATAAAAAAAATAGAAGCAAAGAGAGAACATCCAAAATCAATTATGAAAAATACATAATGCATGTACATAGCACTCTAAAACAAATAAAATGGTAAAATTTTAAGTTCTATGGTATGCAATTTCTAACTAAAGGATACATGGTACAAATACCCACATGCAATATTGTTTAAACAATCTAAACTAGTATGATTTGCTTAAAAGAATAAAAATATGCTAAAATTGCTAAAATTACCTAAACGTAGATTGCAAACAAAAATAAGCTAATCTATTCTAGGCATGATTTTGAAGAAAATAATCAAAACATATATGTTATCAAAACAAATTAGGTAGAAATGAGAAATGCATAAAAAAGATAAAATTCTACATTAAAAGAAAGCCTACTAACAATGAAAAAAAATTTTTTGTAACAAAATAGAATTTAAGATTCCAATAGAAAAAAAAAGGGGTTTGACAAAAGAAAAAAAAAAGATTAGAAGATACTATTAATAAGAAAATCTAACTATTCATATAAAAGATGAAAATAAGAAGAATAAGAGAAGATATCTTTATGTTTTTGTGTTTTTTGTTGTTAATAGAAGAAAAGAAAAGAAAAATATTATAAAAGACGAGTTAAAAGATTTAGCTATTAACACTTTACATTTTAAAAGAGAATAAAAGAGAAGAAAATAGAAGAAATGGAAAGAATAATGGAGTATTTTAAAAGAGAATTATGAATTACTTAAAGATGAAAATTAATTTGAAAGCCTTTTGTGATTTTTCGTTTTAGCAAAATAAAAGAAAAATGTCATGAAAAGAATATTAATATTACAAGAAATGAAATGTTAAATGGCACTTTATAAAAAAATTAAAACTATTACTATAAGGAAATAAAATAATAGAAAAGAAAGTTATACTAATAAAAGGAAGAGAATAAAAACTAAAAAAAGAAAAAGAAATGAAATTAAAAGAACATTAACTTAAATGAATATCTAAGTTAATATTATAAGAACTTTTAGGTTGGTGTTATCAAAAGAATATTAAATTTAAATTAAAAGAAAAAGAAGAAGAAATGCTAGTATTTAAATGGAATCCAAATTAAAACTTAAAGGAAAGAGAAAATAAAAATGCTATAAAGAAAATTTAAAATTAATAAATAAAGAGCAAGAAAAAGTAAAATTAATGTTAGAAGAAAATAAACACTAAACTAGAAGAAAATAAAATGGAGCATTAAATTAATTAGGACAAGAAAATGAAATAAAATGCTATTGAAATGAAATTTAGACTAAAAGAAAATTAAATGCTAAAACATTAAATTAATGTAAAAGGAAAGAAAAAGAAAAAGAATGAAATACTAGAATTTAAATGGATGTAATGTTGACTATTACAATCATTTTTATGTAAGTGCATTGGGTTAAAACAATTAATAACATTGATAAGTTGTAATTGTCAAAAAATTAGCATTATTTAATGATTTAACAATTTACATTAAGCTTAAAATGTAAGTAAGTAAATTAACAAAACAAGTAAACTACATAAGCTAAAGCATGAATTTAAACATAAATGTAATAACTAATAAGCAAAACAAGAATATAGTTGAAACAAATACATGAAAATTGACCCGATCACTCCAAAAGAGCGAAGGTGGAGCTAGAAGAATCGGGGATCCAAGCGGAATACCTGGATTGTTACGGAATCCTCAAATTGGGGGAATATGCTCCAATGCTCCAATCCTCGAGTACTGATCCAAGCTAAGGTTGTAGGACTTCAGAGACTCGGGTTATAGTATTTCGGTAGGGGTTCGACGTCGGGGCTCGGAATTACTCGGCGTCTCGGCAGAATTTCTCTCACTAAACCTCTCTCTATTTTTTTTTCTGTCCTTGAAAACGTACCAGAGGTACAGTATTTATAGAGTTTTTCAACCAATGAGATGTTGACACGTTTTTAGACACGTCAGGCCATTTGGAGTTGGCGGCCGCCGCAATGCAAGTTGGCGGTCGCCATGTTTAAGTTGGTGGTCGCCATGTTGGAAAAGGTTCCATAAGGTTCTATTGGCGGTCGCCACAATGAAGTTAGCGGTCTCCATGTTTGGGAATTGCTTGGACAACAAGTTATTGGTTTTGAAGGTTTTTGATGGTTAAGGTTCAAATTCCAAGCTTGGATCACTCCTCGAGGATCGAACTGAAGCACTTGTTCCACCTATTTTCATCATCGGATCCACTTAAGATTCGGTGGGGTCAAGTTGGGGTGTCTACAGTTGCCCCTCTTTGATATGACTCGTATAGTAATGGGTGATACAAGTTATATCAAAGATCTAGAGACAACAGCTATTTGACCGAACCATCAATCTTAGGCTACAAACACACAAGCATACGTATGATATTGGTCATACTCGATCTTTCATTGAGTTGCCTACATACCCTTTTTGCTAGGGATCAGACCAAACCGTAGTTCCTGGGGCAAAATGTAAATGTAACATGAGCATTAACTTCACTGTACCTCAAACGACGCATCTTGCATGTCCATAAGCTCAACACCGGGAATACACATAGGCATGACACTACCCGCCCACATTACATCGGAGCCTTGCCTCACGAGATTACACTACACTAACCTGACTCCCAACAGGAAAACACGGTCATGTTACAGCTTCAAGCATATGAAGGACTATATGCACTTTGGATCTAATGATTCTCACCTGCCCACCCTAGGCCACTCAAACCACGAAGGTATATGGCTCAACATCACTACTCAATTCTTCACACCTAAGGGTAAGACGACACATCCACACCTACGCCTTAGATTAGGACACAAACCATCACCATCCCCTTAAGGGACATCATGCCCACATCCTTACTAAACATGGTTCCCGAGCACAACCTCTTAACCGTAAGGATAACGATCAAACTCATAAGTCCCAAGCAGATGCAAAAGAGGATGAGATGAATAAATGCGATGCTCCGGTGTTAATAAGAGCATTGGTCCATGAACAGTGCACTAGAAAGGTACCTCGTATGGTCGATAGACTAGCTGTGGTGCTTGGCACAGCAGGTGCCACCGAAGAACTGGGCAGACACTTGTCCCTACAATGCTTTTCTTGGGTGTGCTCCCAAAGCACTTTAAACATTTCCTCCCCGAGGGCAATTCTAACAAAGGTGACCCACCTGACCACATTAGAAACAAGAATGATTTTGCTGACACCCCTTTTGTGGGCACTCCTAGACATAATGCTCCAACTGTTTGCAAAAGAAGCAAGACATCACCCAATGCTCAGAACGTCTCGAAAAGATAAGACATCACCCACTGCTTCTAGGGTCCTGTGGGACAAGAACTAGGACCTCCTGACTTCAGCTTCTTGACTGGTGCCCACCTGACTGCGCCCTCGTGCCCCCTGGCTGTAGCTTCCTCTCCCTAATCTTATAGCTCTCAGCCAGTGCATTGTCAACTCTGATGGCAGCCTCCACTAGCTCTGTGTAGACCCAAGTTTCAAGGACCGCAACCATATCCTTGATGGAGGGCGAAAGGCCCAACTCGAATCACTCGGTGCGCAACTCTTCAATTGCCACTATCTCTGGTGCAAACTGTGAAAAATCTACGAACCTGGCCTCGTATTAGGCCATTGGCATGTTCCCTTAGATGAGGGAGAGAAACTCCTCTCGGTGGGTGCCCCTCGAAGATCCTGAAAAGTACTTCTTTAGCAAAACCCTAGTTAAAGCGGCCCACGTACCCCCCTCCGGTCGTCTTGGCAATCTTTCACCACTCCCGCGCATCTTTTTGATGTTGGAACGCTGTAAATCTTACCCTCAATTCGTCTTTCCTAATTCTGTTACGATTGGCATACTAAAAATCATGTTTTTAGTACTTAATTTTATTTTAACAAAATTAATTTTTTATTTTATGAGAATCTTTATGAGCAATGTATGTGTATCATTTCTTTGATATGCATGTATGTCCAATATTCTATATAGTATTTAATCTGGTGTGTAGAGTACGGCTTATACACAAAAGACCAGATTTTAGGTTCTTGAAGAATATAAGTTTTATGTTCACAGTTTAGATGAAAATAGATATACCATTGGTACGACTGTGGCACAGAGTTTTAGTAGCATTGTCTTGGTTATGGGGAATAGATAATAGCGTCGTCTATTGTTTCAACTTTCTGTACCAGTACACTTTGTGTGTATTGAACGGGACATTTAGAGTAATTAATTTTACACTGACTACTGACTATATAAATTAATTTACACCCCAAGATTATTATGAATAGTGCTTATCCTCTTAAACTCAAAATAATTATTGATTTGCATATATTTAATATTCGTTGTTTTGATTCATTAGAGGGTGCGATCTTATATGGGTCTA
>JAUMHN010279951.1:0-19002 GCA_032360265.1 Heliamphora ciliata
CCTGAGAATTGTTTCTCTCCTTTCTCACCTCTACTGTCTGTTCTGTCTCTTCTTCTCTGCCTTCTCTGCGTTCTCTGTTGCTGTTTCGTCTGTCTTTCTCTCTGAATGAGAGAACAGTATATAGAGGTCTTCCATCATGGAAGGAGTTTCAGGAGAATCAATAGTCATGAATGGTATTGATTCTCAGGATTCAATTGCCAATTGAATGACCAATTCAATTGCAATTGAATTCTGCTATTGAATTCTAGAATTCAATGGTCAATGAATTCACAAATTCCAACATATGTATATAATTGCTGTATATAATTACTGTGTGTATATAATTGTTGTGTGTGTGTGCTGTGTGATGTGTGTGTGCTGGGTGTGTGTGTGTGTTGTGTGGTTGTTGTGCGTGCTGTGCGTGCGTGATGTGTGTGTTATAACACTGTGTGTGTGTGTTTTTGCTAATATGGTTATTGGTTGGGAATTGTTTGGTTTCTTTGCATTAAAAGAGAACTGATTATTAGGTTATTTTTATTATTTTGATTAAAATGTTAAAAATTGATTAGTATCAAAAAGTATTTTATAGAAATAATAAATTTTAATGAAACTTTTTAAATTAAACTAAAATTTTACATAAAGAAAAATTAGTGTATGAGTGTTTTAAAAGAGCACTGTGTCTGTGTTTGGAAAAGGTTTGATTACTGTGTATCTGTTTGAATTTATTGGTTGCGTACAAATCTTAAGTTTCTTATTTTAAAATTAAAAGCTAAAAACTAAAAAGGCTTTAAGAGAAATTTAAATATAAAGAATTTTTATTTTCTTTAGTTTTACACCAAGTTTTAAATTATTTTAATTAAAATGTGTAGTAAAAGATTTTGTTTAAAGTTAAATGAAAACAAAAATAGAATCAAATAAAGTTTTTCCTACTTTGTGTAAGTTAAGGTAAATTACATGGTATAGGCTTAAATAAGATTTAAAAGAAATAAATAATTCTGTTATAAAAACTTCAAGATTTAGGAGTTTAAAACTATAAAGAATTTAGCTTTGAGAATTGTTACTTTGAGAATTATACTAGAACTATTATTTTATTATGTTTATATTTGAAATTCACTAACTAATACACGCGAAAGTCAGGTGAGTCTTCTAATATCTGAGTTAATTGAGTTTTCGATTATCGCTTTATAATGATTCTGTGGTGCACCACAATTATATTATTGAAATTATTATGAAAATGTGATATGATAAAGGTGAGAATGATAGTATAAACGGTGTCCCGGCCGCTGAGCGGCGGGTCACGGCCAGGTGACTAGAAAGTGATCATTTTTCACTACAGGGTAGCTCCTCGGATTGCTAGTGCCGTTTATTCGAACATCATTCTAATAATAGAAAGCGAATAATAACTCAGATATTTATGCACTCACACTAGTATTGCTAATGGATATTGAACAATTTCAGGTGATTCTTGTGTGCATGGAGAAACCGGTAGCAAGAAAAATATGGTTTAATTTATTCATAATTTAATTTCAAGTTCTGTAATTATTGTATTTTAAATCCTGTATCTCGTCATGTTGTTTAATCGTTGAACACGTAGTTAGTAAGCTCTGGAGATTTTTTTTAAAATGAGATCACTGGGAATGTTTAAAGGAAGTGATTCATTTTCAATTAATAATTTATATATATGAATGTTTCTCTCCCTCTCCTTATGCCAAAATAAGGAATGAAAAATAAAGAAAGAAAGAGGCCTCGGATGGGTTTTTAACTCACTGGCCGGTCACGAACGCCGTTCTGAGAAATGGGTTCTGACAGAAGTGGTATCAGAGCCAGGTTGAATTTTTTTAAGAATTCAGTGCAAATGTTTTCAAAAACCCCAAAACAAAGTTTGAAAATCCAGAGCTTATGACACTTTACACTATTTTATGTGCGTATAAAAAATTCTCGACGTATCTTTAGTTGAATAGACTAGTAGTAATCTCTTAAGACATGGCTCCATAGACAACATTGATATACTTGGAAGGTACTATCGTATTATGACACCTGTTGTACCGTTATAGATAAGTATCTGTCTATCTTTCAAAAATATATTTTGTATGAAATTGTGATACTTGTCATAACAAGAACATGAATAATATGATAACTCAGGTATTGGGAGAATATGAAAACTCATGCGAATTGAGAAGTACGATGGCAGGTTTAATGGCTTACACATTTACTATTTTGAGTCTGCATAAGATATTATATTGTGAGTTGAGTTTATCATGGTCGAATTATAGGTATGCTATTATTAGGATTCTAGAGTCACAAATTACAACCTTTAAGTGAAAGAAAATACTTTGAAAGGTAGTTATTTACGATAATCATATTATAAGCAAAGTGCGCAATAGAAGTATTAATTACTGAAAAATTTGAATTATGAAATTCGAAGGCAAAAATTTTTAGGATTATAATGGGAAGTTTGGAAAAAATTAATCGAGTTGAATTTATCTTCTTAAGACACTAATTTCATTATAATAAAAAAATACTAAATTTCTTGTGCAAAATACAAAGTCATTCAACAAAAATTGTCATTTTGACCACAGGCCTTATAAACGGCAGTCATGGCTTCCACCAACAACAGTAATCTGTGATCGTTCATTCCAATTCATTTCAAAATGACGATAGTCCTTTTTAACCTTAACTTTTGTATTTTTGTAATTTTGATGACCACTCTATTGTGAGAAGTAAATTGGCGACTCTTTCTATACTCTTGCAATCTTGGCCAGGGGAATAAATTTGGATGTTTGTACTGAAATACGTATGGCCAACATAATTTCAGGACAACTATCTAGTTGGTTACCCACTTTTTTATATTTTTTTCTTAAAATCTAGTTTTGATAACTCGATCTAGTTATGAATTTTTTCCAATTCTTATGTATGTTCTACAACCTACGAGTCATTCTTATTCCATCTTAAGATCTCATTTTCAGAATATCAATAAGTAACGAAATCATTAAGAATTTGAATTTTCATGAAAAATAAGAAACTACATGAACATACCCAAAAGATCTACCAGTAACCCTTCAAACTACAAAACAGAATCTCTTGTAGCGCACAGGACCCTAAATATGTCCTCATAATAATCGATTTGAATAAACTCATTTAACCAAACCACGTGCGTTGTATTCTTCAAAAATTTTGGTACTTAAAACTGATTATGGTTACAGTTGAAGCCTTAAAACTGATGATGGTTACGGTTAATGCCTTACAATCAAGAACAATTACGGTTATAGTTGACGTCTTAAAACTGATTATGGTTACAGTTAAAGCCTTAAAACTAATGATGGTTATGGTTGACGCCTTAAAATAGAGAAAATTTACGATTACAGTTGACGCCTTGAAACTGATTATGGTTACAGTTGAAGTCTTAAAACTGATTATGGTTACGGTTGACGCTTTAAAATCGAGAAAAGTTACGATTACAATTGACGTCTTAAAACTGATTATAGTTACGGTTGACGCCTTAAAATCACGAACAGTTACGGATTATAAAGTTTTAATCCTAACAACCATTATTTCTATTCATAACACACAAAACCAAATTCTGAATAAGCAAACAGAGCAACTTCAACAACGAATGATTAAACTAAAATAACGGATGAGTATGCTACCCATGATAATGTCCAAGGATATTCAAAAATAAATAAAAAGCTAAGAGTGTCATCTTTGAAAATTTTAGTGCCTCGAAGAGGATAAAACGAAATTATGACGCTATCCACTAACCCCAGTTAAAGACTGATCCGGAATTACACAAGGAGACCACAGTAGAATAACGATAATGACCAAAGACAAGAAATGTGTATCAGGATGATCGTCGAAACGTAGAAGAGTAGCTGTAACCTCTATCTAACTACTCCTCACATGTTTACATAGAAGATAACCCGATTCGACGAAAAGGTTTACCATTCAACTTTGAAGTTACATCGTCGACTCAGCTCATGTCCTAACATGACCACCTGTGGAAATAAATCCAAACCTGCTTTATGAATAACGACCACTATGCATCCAACGCTGTCAAGAAAAGCGACTCCGAAACAAAATTATTTCACTTGTCAAAGTATGGTGGGACAATCATTCAGGAGGTGAAGCTACGTGGGAGGAAGAAATCGACATGAGAAGCAAATATCCAGAACTCTCTGCATAATGTACGATACCCTTTCACCTAATTTAAGTCAAGTTTGGAGAACCAAACTTCCTAAAAGTGGGAAAAATGAGACATCCGACCTTAAAAATACTAATACTAATACTAATAATAATAATAATAATAAATTATTAAAAGTAATTAATTTATTATAAGACCTTAAATAAAATTGTAACAAAACCTTAAAATTAATTTGAAGATCTTAGTTTAAGAAATTACATTTAATAAAATTTTAGAGAATTAAAAATTGAAATAAAAATGTATTGTATCGTTAGAAAATTTTTCTACTAATTCTAACTTTATGATAAAGCCTAAAATAACATTAAAAGACTATTTTATATTTTTGAGAATTTTCTAAACCTAAATTTTTACAATTACTAAAATATTAGTATGTAGCGTATCTGGCCAACCGTCACTATCATGTCCCGACACCCAGGTCACGTGAAACACCCACAAACAAACTCCCAAAGAATGTGAAGTTTGATAAAAAGTTCCACAAAGGATAAAAAATAACATTTTCCAACACATTCGGCAAAAAACGGATGAAAAACGGTTAAGAGATTCTGACATACCCTCACTCTTTTGGTCATAACTTTTTCTACAAAAATAATTTCATTGTAAGAGAGGTGTCATTGGAAAGAAGACTTTCGGGGATTCAATTTGAGTATAAGAACGATCCAATTCCAAGTCTAGATGAGGGAGATATTATCAAAACAAAACGGCCCTGCGCAGCTAATCCGCTCAAGCGGACGTCGGGCGCTCGACCGAGCTACCACCCGAGAAAAACCCAGATTTTGCTGTTCTTAAGTTCTAAGCCCCCAAAACTCTCAAACATTCACTAACCATCATTTCAACCACGATAAATTGCGATAAAAAAATATTAAATAGATAAAAGATTCCAGTGATAACTCTAATCATATGATAATTTATAACAATACATTAAAAATTTTACATCAAAAAATTTAGAATGTATCAATTTACAAGTTAAATGTGCTAAACATAACTGTGGACCGCTGTCCCACAGCTGTACATCACCAGCCCATACCTATAAATAGACGTTTCACGCTCAAGCATAAAATTAAAAAAAAATGTTATTCTTAATATCGTCTTAGTCTCAGACGCTATATATATATATATAATATTTTCCAAACAGAAGCTCACAGCTTCATTTCCTCCAAGCTTATATATATATATATATATATATATATATATGTAATATTTTCCAAACAGAAGCTCACAGCTTCATTTCCACCAAGCTTCAAACCGAAAGCACAGCCCCACGCCGCAGCACGCCACCACAACCAACAGCCACCACCAATCCCTCACCGCTGGCGCCGCTCCGGCCTCCAACTGCCGCCACCTCACCACCCACCGCCGTCGAGATCGCCGGTCTCTCCGCTCTCTTTCTCTTCCACCATCTCTCTCTGCTCTCTCCCTCACCTCTCATCTCTCTCTCGGTCTCTCTCTCTCTATTTCTCTCTGTCGTCTCTCTCTCCGCTATGTATATGTATATAATTGCTGTATATAATTACTGTGTGTATACAATTGCTGTGTGATGTGTGTGTGCTGTGTGATGTGTGTTGTGTGGTCGTTGTGCGTGATGTGTGTGTTATAACACTGGGTGTGTGTGTGTGTTTTTGCTAATATGGTTATTGGTTGGGAATTGTTTCGTTACTTTGCATTAAAAGAGAATTGATTATTGGGTTATTTTTATTATTTTGATTAAAAGTTAAAAATTGATTAGTATCAAAAAATATTTTATAGAAATAATAAATTTTAATGAAATTTTTTAAATTAAACTAAAAATTTACATAAAGAAAAATTAGTGTATGAGTGTTTTAAAAGAGCACTATGTGTGTGTGTTTGGAAAGGGTTTGATTACTGTGTATGTGTTGCAATTTATTTGGTGCATATAAATTTTAAGCTTCTTATTTTAAAATTAAAAGCTAAAAACTAAAAAAGTTTTAGAGAAATTTAAATATAAAGAATTTTTATTTTTTTTAGTTTTACACCAAGTTTTAAATTATTTTAATTAAAATATGTAGTAAATGATTTTGTTTAAAATTAAATGAGAAAAAAAAATAGAATCAAATAAAGTTTTTCTGACTTTGTGTAAGTTAAGGTAAATTACATGGTATAGGCTTAAATAAGATTTAAAAGAAATAAATAAATATTTTATAAAAGCTTCAAGATTTAGGAATTTAAAACTATAAAGAATTTAGCTTTGAGAATTGTTACTTTGAGAATTATACTAAAACTGGTATTTTATTATGTTCAGATTTGAAATTTACTGACTAATACACGCCAAAATCATATGAGTCTTCTGATATATGAGTTAGTTGAATTTTTTTATTATCGTTTTATAATGATTCTGTAGTGCACCACAATTATATTATTAAAATGATTATGAAAATGTGATATGATAAAGGTGAGAATGATAGTATAAATGGCGTCCCGACCGCTAAGGGACAATAAATTATACCAGTGAGGTGATGTAATAAGGGCGGCGGATCACGGCCAGGTGACTAGAAAATGATCATTTTTCACTGCGGGGTAGCTTTCCGGATTGCTGGTGCCATTTATTCGAACATCATTCTAATAATAGAAAGCGAATAATAACTCAGATATCTATATACTCACACTAGCATTGTTAATGAATGTTAAATAATTTCATGTAATAGTTGCATGCATGGAGGAACCGTAGCAAGGAAAAGATGGTTTAATTTATTCATAGTTTTATTTTAAATTCTGTAATTGTTGTATTTTAAATCATGTATCTCGTCATGTTATTTAATCGTTAAACACACAGTTAGCAAAATCTAGAGATTTTTTTTAAAATGAGATCACTGGGAATGTTTAAGGAAAATGATTCCTTTTCAATGAATGATTTATATATATAAATGTTCCTCTCCCTCTCCCTATGCCAAAATAAGAAATGAAAAATAAAGAAAGAAAGAGGCCTCGATGGATTTTTAACACACTGGCCGGTCATGGACGCCGTTCTGAGAGATGGGTCGTGACAGAACCAACTCCGCATGCATATCTAAACTCTATCATGTATCAAAACCCATATAAACATGTTGCATGAAAACACTAAACGCACGTCGAAAAATGCTGAAAAAGAAAACGGGTCAGGGTCACACAACTCTACCCCTTAAAGGAATTTTGTTCCCGAAATTCACCACAAGATCAAAAGAAAACTGCCGCGTCGATCGCAATCGACACAAACATAAGAAATGGTTAGCCACACCATTCCTAGGATAAAATCAAACAAGATCAAACATCCTAAACAACGGCCAACTATCTCAAAGACACGGGTTCTACAACTCAATCTAACCTCACATCCTCACCAACCACTGTCTCAACACAGCACACCACCCACGGAATCCACCACCAACTCCAAACCCACGGCCACAGTCTCGAACACAGCCCCACCTTCTCCGTGCAGACATCACATCTATATGAAAAAGACAAAACATAAGATGCAGGACATTGCATGAATATAAACAAAGTACATAGACATATTAACATGTTGCCACATAGGTTCATGCTAAACAAACCCCACATACTGAGGAGAACTTATAAGAATGGCGCGTCAATTTGGATAACCTACTTAGATTTCCTGCTAGAAATCACGTCAACTAAACGCATTTTTAACTTGACTCCCAAGTTTATTAATCCAAACGCCCAAAGGCAAGAGTAATCAATCCTAAAGTTCAACCCCCATGCTCACATGCACAGCATTCACACATGCTCAACATGCTAGCACGTTCATGTTATCAAAACACATGCAATCAGTCACACGCAATCAACCTCACACGGGGATGCACTCTCTTCCCACATCTCTTAGGTATTCGAACCCAAAACTCTGATACGAAGCTGTCACGCCCTAAACTCCAGGTCACGTAAAACACCCACAAGCAACAACATGTAACACCTAACCCGAGAGTACACTCTCAATATAAAATATACATGTATTGTATATGACTGCCAAAAGGCTTATATTACACGGCTCCAATACCGAAAAAATATGTAAATATGCATGATACAGAAAGAACAAAAGGAAGTTTACAGATCTTTCGCCCCTCCAGCACCACCGGATCAACCTGCGTGACCGGCACCTGAAAAACATTTCAAATCCCACACCGTGATCCAGAGCTTAGTAGAAACTAGACAAACATATAATATAAACAAAGCATGCTCGAAAAACGAAGTGCAGTTGTTGACTCACACGAGCCATAAAAATGGAATTTATATCTTAACTCATACGGGTCTCATAAGAAAACATTTGAAAACGGTTTTATACGAGGACTCCCAAGAGCCTCAAAGAAAGCAGTTTTGAAAACGATTTTGTATCACGACTCATGAGAGCCTAGAAAATAAGCTGATACATATAGTACAATGCCTCACCAGCAAAGATAGACTCCTACGAGCCAAGACTCCCACAAGCTCCACATGCAACACGTGCCATTTATACAACGCAACACATGCAGAATTTAACATATAACTTCACGGGATACAATCGTACACCACGGGTTAATACCACACACCACAGGTTAAAATTGCATACCACGGAATAAAATCGCACACCACGGGATAAAATCGCATACCACCCATGCAACTCAACACATGCATCCCACACAACGCAACATATGCCACCCGTGCATGCAACCCGTGCAACACACGAAACGCACGCAACCAATGCAACACACACAACGCAGAAATAAAATCAGAGTTTTAAATGCACTGAAACCACATATCCTTCCATAATATGCAAGAATAAAACTAACTAGAGTTTTATGAGCAAAAAATACGTATAACTACCACGTTCCACATAATGACATCAAAGCCATGCAATTCTCCTACGTAATCCGTACATAAATAAACTGAAATTATAAATGCACAAGCCACGTATAAACTTCACATCATGATGCCACCCATCACATAACCCGACATCCACTTAAATGGACAACCAACAATCCACAAAATCAAACCTAACCCGAAGGCCAACACCAAATCCTTAAAACTACAGTTTTCATAAAATACCACATTTTTGTCAAATAGAACCACGAGCCCAAATACGCTCCGCACCCAACGAAGAACAAACACCACACACCTAACCATGCACTTCACCCCTGAGGACGGCAACTATACAAACACATGAGGCCACAGCACGACCCCCGAAGCCACAACACAACCAACAGAATCCCAAAAAGAATCTAACAGTATTTCAGTCGACTAATTCCATATAACAATTAACTGAATACCATTGAAAATCAATTAAAAACCAAGGACCCAACCACCAACACATCATTACCCAGACCAACACACGCCTAACACGGCCAACACGGACCCACACACGACAAACACGGACCCACACACGCCCAACACGGCAAACACGAACCCACACACGCCTAACATGGCCAACCTAGACCCAACAATGCACTAACCACCACGCACACCATCGTGCACCAAAAACCTGCATCCCACCATGCACGCCATCCCCGAGGACGCCAACAAAATCCAAACAACACCCGAGGTCACAACACGACCAACAAAACTCAAACAAACTCCCAAGGAACAAAAAATTTGATAAAAAGTAGTTCCATTAAGATGAAAAATAAGCTTTTTCCAAATATTCGGCCAAAAACGGGTGAAAAATGGTTAAAAAATTTTGACATACCCTCACTATTTTGATCTTAACTTTTTCTACAAAACGAATTTTAATGTAAGAGAGGTTTCATTGGAAAGAAGACTTCCGGAACTTCAATTTGAGCACAAAAATGACCCTATTCTAAGTCCGTATGAGGGCGATACATCGATTTTAAAAATAAATTTTCAACTAGTGAAAAACAGACCACGGGTTAGACCACTCGAGCAGTCTGTCCAACAGTCAGCAACTCGGGAGCAATCCAAGACCGCCCTTTAGACCGCTTGAGCGGTCCCTCAAGCGGTCCTACGCCAGAAACTGATCTGTTTGGCTAAAATTGAAGCCTACAACCATCCAACAACCATCTAACAACCCACCAAACTCAAAATCGAAGCAACCAAACTCTCTTTCAACATCCTCGGACATGCACAAACCCAAGACTACCACCAAGACCTCGAAAGAAACCCTTAAACCCCAACTCCATCCAATCGAAATCGATTAAAAATGGTTTTAAACCCAAAACCTGGATTATCAAAACATGAACCACTTTTTCATGCATTTCAAGACGATAAAAACACACACGATTACACGTAGCACCCGTATATAACATGAGATTCTAGGATCCTACCTCGTTAAGTAAAAAACTCGACGCCTCAAACCATGTGCAAATCCAAGCATTACCAGAATAAAATTCTGTCCGGATGAACGCGTAACCCACCGTGCCAATAGCAAGGATCCGCTGTTGGATCGTTGAAAATCGAGTCCCGGGCCCCCGAGAAGTTAGAGAGAAGGCAGAGAAAAAATGAGAAAACTTAGCTTGTAAATTTTGAAAATATCTTTTGAACATATCTAACGCCAGATATTTATAGGACACGAAAAAATATCCTTTTTTTTTAAATTCGCACCGCAACGCCCAACGATCCCGGGAACCAACCTCGCATGCATATCTAAACCCGATTATGTATCAAAACGCATATAAACATGCTGCATGAAAATACTAAACGTGCGTCAAAAAATGCCAAAAAAAAAACGGTCAGAGTCTCACACAGACCCTCGACTCAGCCCTTTTCCATGTTGGTGATTTGGAGATTATTAGCCTGGACCTCTCGTTACTGTGGTCTAGGCTATCTTCTACTCAGCAGTACGTTCTTTATTTAGGGGCTCTACTACGCGCTCAAGCTGTGAAGCTGCTGTAGACTCCGCTACCCGCCAAGTGTCACAATTGAGGGCTTCATTAGGTTAGGCAATCAATGCTTTCCGATGCCCAATAGGAGATGAAAGATGCCCTCAATAAGGTAGCGGCTCATGGCTCCCAACGCCCTCCAGATATGACTGCCTTCGATGAAGTCATGAAAGATTTAGTGTAAAAAGGAGTTCTCTCCTTTTTTGTGTGTAATGCGCATGAAATGAAATGAAGGCAGAACCTTTTATTTTGATGCCAGAATTTTCATGAATTGTACTTTTTGATTAATCTTACATTGATTGGGCCGATTCTAAAATCGTCACTTATTCTAACAACTCTGTAGTAACCACTCTTATTCTCGTGTTTTATCTTGAATGGTCCTTCCCACTTGGTTGTAAACTTTGACAACGGTTGTTCCGTCATGATCGTGTCGGCCAGCTTCGAGACCAAGTCACGTTGTTTAAACTCGCATTTTTCCACTCGTTTGTAGGGGTGTAAAATTAGTCTAGCCCAAGCCTGTCTCAAATTTAAAGGGCTCCCGCTAAATTTCAGACTGAAACAACCCAATTTTTTTGGGATGGGAGGCTTAGTCCTGGCCTAAGGGTATACGGGCTCGGGATGGGCAGGCCAGGGGCGGCAAGCCTGAATAAGCTAAACATTTAAAAAAATTAATTTTGTTATTATTTTTAAAATTGCATTTATATATCTTTATTTATCTTCATATTTATTTTAGTTTAGAAATTAACTTATTAGTTATTATCAGTAGTTTTTTTAATTGTTCTATATATAATATTTTAAAATAGAACAGTATTTCTAATTTAATAAACAATTGTTTATTATAAGTTTATATTTACAAACTCACTTATGATTTAAAATACAAATTATAATTTAATAATTAATAATTTATTATAAGTTTATTTTTATAAAGGAACTTATAAATTATTACAAGTTTATATTTATAAGCTAACTTATAAATCATAACTAAATAAACAATGGTATTTATTATATTTATTTTAGTTTTTAAATATAAACTTCTAATAATTCATATTTTTTATTGTTATTTAATTTTTTTTTATACACTTAATTTTGCTTGTTCATAATAAAATGTAAAAATATAATAAGGTTGAATACTTCAAATGATTAAATGCAAAATAAAAATTTTATTATTCAATGAAAAGTAATCACTTACATTATAATTTACAAGTGTACAATTTTTTTTTAAAAAAAGTAGAAAAAATGTATTAATATGGACCAAGTATATCCCAACTATGTAGGCACCTACAAGCCTACTAATTATTTGCACTATTCTCCACTTAAACAAATAAAATTTCATCTAAACAAATAAAATTTAAAATTACAAATCTAAAAAAATCAAATCTAAATTTACAAATTTAGTCTGAGCCACACAAATTCTCCAGGACTTCCAAACGTAATAGTCTCCAATTCCATTTGAAGCCTTGTCTTCTCATCCAAATGTTGTTATTTAAATGATGCGTATAATTACGAGTGTAATCGGTTCTGTTTGGTTTGTTTTTAAGTAAAATGGTGCACCGAAATCGAATGTTTCGATTTTAATTTTTTAAAATCAGACAAACCGAAGTTAAAAGCTCAATCGCATCGACCGAGTTATATTTCTTGCAATTCAATTGTTGTCACGCCCCTAACACCAGGGTCACGCGAAAGCCCGCCAAACACCGTTTTAGAAAATAAGATTTGCAGTTGAAAAACCATCAACTCAAAAATATGTAACATTTGAATAAAAGATCCCCACAATTCAATTCTCATAAACAATAAACATGCAATCTCATACATGAATAAGTATATCACCTCAAGGCGTACAAAACTCGTCTTCTGAAACAGGCATTACATGTAAAAATACATGTCAAAACAGGAAAACTACACCTAGTCTTTCGCCACTGCAGGAATCTAGGTCAACTTCACATGCTCACCTAAAAAAGGTTTTTACAGTAAAATTTCACACAGTGAGCCGAAACCCATCAGAAAGTAGATAGTAAAGCTGTAAAGCAGGATATACAATCATAAGCATACATACTCACCCACATGAGTCAAAAAAAGATTTTTCTTCCAAAATAACAAGTTTTCTTTCGTTCAAACTATGCATATCATCCTACCAGATATCATACCACAGTCAAGGGAAAGCTGTAATAAAACAGTATGCTCCATTCAGGCCACACAACCGAGGAGAAAAACATAAATGAAATCCTATGTACCGACTCTTCCACACAGCCAAAGGTAACAACTATAGACTCATACCCATTACTCTGGTCCTGACCCACTTAAGGATGGCTAGGTAATGACAAGTTCTATACGGAGCTACAACAATAAAACCACTCACGGGGCAACAGACTTTTTTACAGATTTCCACGACCGATGGACGAAGCACAACCAAACCACGTTTATGGGGATTAACTCGAGGGACCATAGCGAACTCACTCTGCGCACGTTTTTTAACTTCTACCAAGGAGCAATAGAAGCCCAACTCAAAACCACACGCTGTCACGGTACATCTATGAAAATATTTAAAAATCCACCGTAATTTAACTACGAAAATCCATAAAATAGTTATACAACACATGTATAAAATGATCCAATCCATCAGCCATGGAAATCAACAACCATTTTTAACAAAACGTTTAAAAGTTGAGACTCAACCCCGAGGGTTAACTCCAAACCTCCAAAAATTACGTTTTTCACCATTTTCACAAAACACCTCGTTTTCAAACCTCTTTTTGAAAACTATGGATACCGACGCATCCAAATCATATATAAAATCAAGAAAGGCGAAAAAATCCACTTTTACCCAAAAACCAAGGTTTAAAACATGAAAATCACATTTAATGTATTTTCTACCCGGTAAAAAGACATATAACTGCATATAACACCCTTTAACAACAGTATGGTTTAGAATCCTACCTCGGAGAGTCAAGAACTCGACGTCTCAAAACTGAACGGCGTCAGAACGAGAATCCGACCGGATGAACGCGAAGCTTACGGCGCGTACAGCAAGGATCCGTAAACAAACTAACGAAAACTCAAGCCCCAGGCCCTCAAAGCTAGAGAAAAAGCAGAGAAAAGGAGAAACTTAGCAAAGAAGAAATGTTTTAACAAATATCTTACCCCACTGGATATTTATAGAAACGACAAAAAGGTACTGTCCAGTTGACCGAACCCCCATGTCCAGTCGACCGAACTCAAAATTCTCGGTCCAGTCGACTGGGCCAAGCCCTCCAGTCAACCAAACTGCTGGGCAGTGTGTTTTTTGGCATAAAACAAGTTTCCAAGCTTAAACAATACCCAAACAAGCCTCTACCAAACTCCAAAAAGCGTAAAATACATTTATACATGCTGTTCTACAACTTTAAAACATAAACCATGCATCGAGGCTATTCATATACTGAAAGAAACATGTCAAATATATAAATAACATAAAATGCAACGGTTCCGGGTCTCACAATTCTCCCCCTTAAGGAATTTTGCCCCCGAAATTCGCAACAAGGTCACGAAGTAAACAGGTCTAGGTATTTAGCACGCATCCCAGACTCGAGCTCTCATATCGCTTCTTCAATCCCGTGATGAAGCCATAGGACCTTGACATAAACAATTGTTCTCCCCTGTAACACCTGCTCCTTCGTATCAAGAATATTCATTGGACGCTCCTCATAAGTGGCATCCTCATAAACCCACAGTTCAACCCAATCTAACACATGTGAAGGATCAGGCTCATACCTCCAAAGCATAGAAACGTGAAACACGTTGTGCACATATGCTAACTGAGGTGGCAAAGCCAAACGATAAGCGACCTCTCCAACTCTGTCTAGGATCTCAAATGGTCTAATGAAGTGCGGTGATAGCTTCCTGCTACAACCAAACCTCATCAAACCTCTACATGGCGAGACCTTCAGAAACACATGATCCCCCACTGCAAACTCCAAAGGTCTTTTTCTCTGATCTGCATAACTCTTCTGGCAGCTCTGAGCTATCATAAGGCATTGACGAATCACGACAAAATTCTCTGTCGTCTACCGCACCAAGTCAGGTTCCAAGACTGTGGTCTCTCCCACATCTGTCCAACACACGGGCAACCTACACGGTCTACCGTACAAAGCCTCATACAGTACCATTCCAATACTAGACTGATAGTTGTTGTTGTATGCAAACTCTGCCAAAGGTAGATGGTCCTCCCAAGCACCTCTGAAATCAAGAACACAAGCCCTCAGCAAATCCTTCAGAATCTGTATAGTCCTCTCAGACTGACCATCCGTCTGGGGGTGAAAAGCAATACTGAACATCTAGCTCATCCCCAAAGCCTCCTGAAGACTTTGCCAAAAGCGTGAAGTGAAGCACAGGTCTCGATCAAAAACAAAAGATACTGGCACTCTATGCAATCGGACTATCTCTCTGACATACATGCTACTCAGTCGTTCCACGGAATCCTTCACTCAGATGGGGAAAAAGTGTGCAGACTTTGTCAACCTCAACCACAACCCACACGGCGGCGTGTCTCCTAGGTGACCGAGGAAGTCCTGTCACAAAGTCCATTGTGACGTTCCCCCACTTCCACTATGATATCTGCAACAACTGTAGCAATCCTGCCGGTCTCTAGTGTTCCGCCTTCACCTTCTGACAGGTAAGGCATCTAGAAATGAACTTGATCACATCCCTCTTCATTCCTGTCCACCAGAACTGACGGCGTAGATCGTGATACATCTTCGTGCCTCCTGGGTGCACTGTAAGGCGAGAATGATGACACTCACGTAGTATATATGCGCGACATAACTCTGGCACAAATAACCTCCCAGCCAACCTCAGACTCTGATCTGAACCCACAATCCATCCCGTTGTATCCTCTCCACTAGCAACACGACCCCGAAATCATCTGAGCCTCTTGATCTGTCTGCTGGACCTCTAGCACACGTGCTATCAACGTTGGTCGTGAAACTATAGAGGACAAAGTGGCACCCGTCATTGTCTCTTTGAGACACATATCAAACTCCCCAATCTCTCCAAGCATGTCCCACTCGCATATAGCCACAGAAGCTAACGACCCGTGAGATCTCCTACTGAGAGCGTCTACCACAACATTGGCCTTCCCTAGATGGTACTGCAAGTCAAAATCATAATCCTCCAACAACTCCATCCATCGTCGTTGGCGTAAGTTCAGGTCCTTCTGTGAAAATAAGTATTTCAGACTCTTGTGATCGGCGAAAACCTCAAAATGCTCACCATAAAGATAGTGACGCCATGTCTTCAAGGCAAAGACCACGGCTGCCAACTCCAGATCGTGTGTCGGGTAGTTCTTCTCGTGCGTCTTCAACTGCTGAGAATTGTAAGCCACAACCTTACCTCCCTGCATCAAAACACATCCCAGACCATCATGTGATGCATCACAGTACACTGTATACCCCAAGCCTCGCTCTGGAATAATCAACACTGGCGTGCTAGTCAACCTCGTCTTCAACTCCTGGAACGCTGACTCACAGGACTCACTCCAAGCAAACACAACTCCCTTTCGCGTCAGACGCGTCATCGGTGCAGCAAGTCTAGCAAAATTCTTCACGAGCCGCCGATAGTAACCTACCAAACCCAGAAAACTACGAATTTCAAAGACGCTCTTCGGTCGCTCCCAACCTGTCACAACATTAGTCTTCGACGAATCCACAGCTACCCCGTTTTTCGACACTACGTGTCCAAGAAACCTCACCTCAGACATCTAAAACTCGCACTTGTCGAACTTCACATACAAGCCATGCTCTCTCAAAGTCTGTAGCACGATCCGCAGGTGATCCTCGTGTGCCTCCCTCGTTGGTGAATATATAAGTATATCATCCACAAACACCACTACAAAACTATCCAGATAAGGATGGAAGATCCGGTTCATCAAACTCATGAACGTGGCAGGAGCGTTCGTCAGATCGAATAGCATGACCAGAAACTCTTAGTGACCATAGCGAGTCCGGAAGGCGGTCTGCGCTATGTTCTCGTCCCTAATCCTCAGCTGGTGGTATCTTGATCTCAAGTCAATCTTCGAAAAGTAGCTCGAACCCTTCAGTTGATCAAACAAACCATCTATCCTCGGCATCGGATACTTATTCTTCACTGTCACCTGATTCATCTTCCAGTAATCGATACACAATCGTAAGGATCCATCCTTTTTCTTAGCAAGAAGAGCAGGAGCTTCCCATGGCAAAGTACTCGAGCGTATAAACCCCCTATCTAGCAACTCCTGAAGTTGTACCTTGAGTTCACGCAACTCAGCGAGTGTAAAATGATAAGACGGTATAGATATGAGAGCAGCTCTGGGAACTAGATCAATAGAGAACTCTATCTCACGGCTCGGTGACAACTCAAATAGATCGTCAGGAAAAACATCTGGGTAGTCGCAAACCACCAGAGGTAACTCTCCTCGAATCCCAACTATCTCATCTGGCATAAGGGCTGAAAAGAGGAAACCCAAGTTGCCTTGGTTCCGCGCAGCACTCGGTATGGACATCAAATCCTCATCCCGATCACCCACAAAGCAAAAATAATCTCCTGCCGGTGTGAAAATCGTTACCTCCGTCGATCACAATCGATAAAGGCATGATAGGTGGTCAACCAATCCATCCCTAGGATGACATCAAACACGGTCATGTCTAGAATAATAAAGTCAAACTCTAAGCAACGACCGGCGACCTCCAACACACAGGATCTACAAACAAGACTCAACGTCACACTCCCACTGATTGGGGTCTCCACGCTCAAAGCACTACCCAACAAGTCTATTTTCAACTCCAATGCAGATGCAAAAGCGAAAGCTATAAACGAATGCGATGCTCCCGTGTCAATAAAAACACTGGCCCATGATCTATAGACTAGAAGAGTACCTCTGATCATGGAGGTGGTAGCAGCAGCATCGGGTAAGACCGGTGCCTTGGATGAACTGAGATCTCCAAGAACATATGCTTTGGCCTGTCCACTCTGGCCCTGAACTGTAAAATGTCTGCCTGACTGCACTGATGCGCCCCCTTCTGCAAACCTAGATAGCTGGCATCCCTGGGCAGATGGAGTGACAGGTGCTCCAGCTATACTCCCCCAACACTAGGGTCACGCAAAAGCCCGCCAAACACCGTTTTAGCAAATAAGATTTGCAGTTGGAAAATCATCAACTCAAAAATATGTAACAATTGGATAAAAAATCCCTACAATTCAACTCTCATAAATAGTAAACATGCAATCTCATACATGAATAAGTATATCGCCTCAAGGCGTACAAAACTTGCTTTATGAAATAAGCATCACATGTAAAAGTACATGTCAAAATAGGAAAACTACAGCTAGTCTTCCGCCACCACAGGAATCAAGGTCAACTCCACATGCTCACCTGAAAAATGTTTTTACAGCAAAATCCCACACCGTGAACCGAAACCCAATAGAAAGTAGACAGTAAAGCTGTAAAGCAGGTTATGCAATCATAAGCATACAGACTCAATCACAAGAGTCAAAAAAAGGTTTTCCTTCCAAAATCACAAGTTTTTCATCCTTCAAACTATGCATATCATCCTACCAGATATCATGCCACAATCAAGAAAAAGCTGTAATAAAACAGTATCCTTCACTCGGGCCACACAACCGAGGAGAAAAACATAAATGAAATCCTATGTATCGACTCTGCCACACAGACAAAGGTAACAACTATAGACTCCTTCTCATTACCCTAATCCTGAACCACTTAATGTCTGCTAGGTAATGACAAGTTCTATACGGAGATACAACAATAAAGCCACTCACGGGGCAACAGACTTCTTTACAAATTTTCACGATCAATGGACGAAGCACAACCAAATCACGTTTACGAGGATTAACACAAGAAACCGTAGCGAACCCACTCTACGCACGTTTTTTGACTTCTACCAAGGAGCAATAGAAGCCCAACTCAAAATCACACACTGTCACAGTACATCTATGAAAAACATTTAAAAACTCACCGTAGTTTAACTACGAAAAATCGTAAAA